>MQUG01000264.1:0-154248 GCA_007213375.1 Steinernema feltiae | reverse complement strand
AAAAATACAAATAGCCGTGGCCTCTTTAACCAAAAATAGTAATTAAGATTGAATAAAAATAAATTTTCTTTACAAAATTTCAGATTTTAGCTAAAAGTACAAAATTTCTAGCTTAAAAATGGTGGTTTGCTTTTGAGAAAATGACCATACAAAAATTGTAATTATTCTAATTTGAAGATAACCTTTCAGTTCAGTTAGTTCCGCGTTAAAAACGTTGAAAAAAGCAAACAAAAGTGGTGCAAATGTAATTATCCATAAAACCTTACTAGAACAACTTTTCTCAATGTATGCGTATGATGGGTTAATTTCATTACGGATCATTACCTGAATTTGAATTTGGTACATTCATATGATTGGCTTGGAATTTGGTACATATGTAAGATTGGATTGCTCGATTGAAGGCTCGTTGAAGCAAAAATAGTGATTTTTTTATGATTAAAGTTAATAAAATTGACACCAAACACGTTACAAAACACAACGAAAACAAGCTCAGCTCAGGTTGTTATTAATTCCAACTGAAAAATGATTTCGTAGGCGTGATTATGATTACAAAAATAATGTTTGGCCACCCACGCATACAAAAGAAGGGACAAACGCGTTTACAAAATGCAACTAGAAATGATGCTTTTTAAATCCATTCTATGCCTAACAATCAGTTATTTGGCTATTAAGCATTATACAGATATGTATCGAACTATGAGAATTCGAAATATCGAGCTTTTGAAGCATTCAAAGTCAAAGATCTGTTGACAAAAATGTTTAAAAATCAAATTGAACGCATTGTAGAAAAAGAAAATAAGCTTACGGAGTGATCAATGACGGCCAGCTGCCAAGAAGATCAAAGCATCAACTATGAAAATCTCGCTAAAAACCAAAATCCGAAGACTTAGTTTGGCCACAATTAGCGCCGCGCGTCCCTCTTATATCCCTTGTAGCGCCTAAAACAAAAAACCCTCTCCAAAAGCGCACTTTTCTAATTGTCTTCCTCAGCGGCCGGAAGGGGCGCGCGTCAACAATAGCGCGCTGATTGGAAGAAGTGGTTGCGTGACGAAAAAACTTGGTTGCCAGAACACGCGTTCCGCGTTTTTTCTTCCTCGAATTTTGCAAGATTTCGTGTCGACTAGCACGCGATCATTACGTATGAATTGCGCAGCCGCGAATCCAGAACCAAGGAAGCAATGTTGCTAGTGGTGGTGGTGGTTGGTTACCTGGTGAGCGAGGATGGAGATCCGGGCGTCTGAGGGGTGTGACTAAACGAAGAAACTTCATCGGCGGTCGTCCAGTCGGAAGGATTGTTGTTCATCTCTGAAAGCAAAGGAAAAGGAATTATTTTCGTTGGTTTTATGCATCGATAGGTTGTCAATCCACCCATCAAAAATTGCTCAAAGTGACACTTAAATACATCTGACAATCAAGACAAAATCAAGCGTTAATGTAGTCTTCAATTGGAATTTCCAAAAATTTAAATTTCGTTAAAATAAAGGAAATTGCTTCAAAAATCTAATTTATACACAGAGATCATAGTACATTTTTGTTTTCAGGCCGGTAAATTTATGGTTATGTTTGTGTGACATCGGTCCTGTGGTGAAAATGAAAAAAAAAACAATTGTTAACCGTTTGATAGGACTTTTACTGTGCAAAAAAGATTACCATGTTTTGGCCATTTTAGCGGTCCCTTTGAAAACAAATCTAGCACTTTTTTAATGGGAAAATGGGACATTAACGAACAAAAAATTGATGTATTGCTATTTTGGTTCAAGATTGAAATTTTAGAATTTCGTAAAACATTATAGATGAGTTGTGCATTAAAAAATTAATTAGTTAACAATGTTCACTATAGTAGGACAAATGAGTATTACAAAATTCAAGAATTGTTTTGGCTTAGTTTAAGATATTAAATAAAATCTAGAAAATAAGAAAATAAATGTTAGTCTCCATCTCCGTGCGTTCCCCGAAAAAAAATAATTGGTCAAATGGTTTTGGATTAATTTAGCGGCGCCGTCAATAAGGCTCTCCAACGGCTCTAAAACGAGTGTTTTGAGAAAGTGATAAAAAACTTTATACTTTAGTCTTTAGTATGCCAAAAAAAGAAATAAAATATCTATTTTGTAAACATAGTAAGGGCACACTTTCCGTGGTTAACCGTTGTGTGTACTTGAACGTTTCAGTGAAGCCATAATACGTAAAGAAGTGTACAAAAAAATTAGCTGACGATGTTAAGAAAAATTGCGATTAAATTGGTTACACGAACCGGTTTTGGCACCTAAAATATCAAAAAATAATTTGCGTTACTTTATATGCCGTCGCAATAGAAATTTTTTTAAATTAATTGTTGTTTCTTCTGTTTCTCGTTGAAAGTTATGCTTTTGGTTTTAACTAAAAGCCTAAAATATTTACGGCGATTACTTGCTACAAAAAAAAGGAAAGAATTAAAGATTGGGAAATGAATTTCAGTCTATTGGACACTAATCGAAAAATATGAATTTTTGAACCCCCAGAAACCCCCAAGAAAACAGTTTTTGACAACGTTTGTTGTACGTCAACGCAACGTCAACGCACAAAAAAGGGATATTTGCATGAAAAATTAGCATTTAACGGATTTTTGTTCAAACCAAAATGATTCTTGGTAAACAGATCTTCATGCAAAAAAAAAATCGATTTATACTTTTAATGCTGATTCAACCATTATTCCTGATGCAAAAAATTGTACTTGCTTATTTCGTCGTTATTACAAAGTATTTGTCTGAAAAACCGTAGCGTAATACGTAAGACGTAAAAACGTAAGAGCAATATTAATCACAAAAATATTAATGAAAACACGAAGATCGAGAAAATGAATGAAATATGAATGCACTATTCAATGCACTAAAGTCCGATTCAGGACACGCTTCGATCTTCTCTTCTTCGTCCAGGTGTTTTGAGCAAAGCATAAAAGCAAAATAAAAATTACTTAACTTCAGTTTATGGTTCAGACAAAGAACGAAAAAAAAAACCAGTTTAAGAAGTGACATTCACAATTTGGTATGGTTTTATGCTAAATTTTGTGTAATTGTGTCATTTTGTAGAGCGAGTTTTTTTGCTAAATGTTATTCGAAATTCACAAAAGTAAAAGCATTTTTAAAGAAGGTTTGAAATTTACCACAAATATTCTCATAAAATATGGAACTTTGGCTTGATGCCAAATTAAACAACCAAAAAATGAAATTAGCCAAATACTTCAAAAAGTAAAGGCAATTTTAAATAGCTTAAAAATGTGCCCCAAATATTTGGCTTGGAGCAAGTCCAAAAAAGCACAAATAGTCAAACTAAATTCTAAAAAAAGTCTCAAATTTCATTCCCACAATGGCTTGATGTAAGTGAAACAGTCATGAATTTAACCAGATATTTCAAAAAAGTGAAGGCTAGATTGTTAAGGTTAAGTGAAGGTTAAATAGGTTAGAAATTGACCCCAAATATTCGGCACTTTGGCTTGAAAAAAATAAAAAGACCCAAAAAATGATTGTTGTTAAGCACGCAGGTCAAAAAAATCTCAAAAAAGCAAAATTAATACCTAAAAAAACAGAGCATCAGATCTCATTCCCACAATACACGAATATTAAACCACCATTACCCCAGTCCGTTGCACCGACACGCTTCAAATCACATCCTCCCTCCCCATCCTCCCAGATGCTCTCGCATGCAGCCTCGGATCGCATGAAGAAACGCGACAGAAATCCTCTGCAAATTTATCACCGCCAATAAGCGCGTCTCTCATCCCGTCCCATCTCGTTCCTCAAACAAGCGGCGCTCACGCACAGCCGCGTCGTCGTGTTCGTGCGACACAAAAACGTTTTGTTCACAGGTGGCGGTGCGCCGCTCGCTCGCGTCAGACTTCTCCTCCTTCTCTCCATCAACTTTTATGAGCTCTTTCGGCTGCGAGAATGCCCCGGGCGATCTCCCATAATAACAACATGGTATTCCGGGGCTATTCGGTCCCCTTCTAATGGCATTGTGTTTCGTCCTTGGTCGTCCGCCCGACGCCGCCCGGAAGCCTCTTGCACTCATAAATCAGAATGCGTCGAATGGGATAAGGACAACAGACGCGGAATGTGGTCTCAGCGCTGATGATTCTTTGGTTTCAGGCGTTGACAAGGTGTATGCTTACCTCCCGGAGAGGGAGGAGGAGCGAGGCGCGCGATCAGGTTACAATTAGCAAAAGACACAGATTGAGGGTTGTATGGAGAGGCCGGAGAGTAAATTTAGATAATAAAAACATGGAATATGATGCTCGAAGTGAAAGCTGACGACGAGATCTGATAAAAGAACATAAAAAACAACGGAATTTCGCAACTCTAAATTTTTAAACTTAATCAAGTTTGTTGCCATGCGACTTTTGACCAAATTCCCATAAAAAAAGAAACTATTTAAACCTATCAATGGTTGCTCGAGCTCGAAAGAACCCTGATTCGCGAAATCTTTCAAAAATCAAATTTTCGCACACAAGCTGAAAGCGAAAAAAATTAAATTTGTAATACTTAAACTGTTATATGGGGAAGCCTATTGCTGCCCAATCGATTACCTCGTGGACAAAAATTAAATATTTCAATATGAGAAGTCAAAAATGTTTAGAATTACGCAGTTTTTAGACAATTTTTTAAAATGTTTTATGGTGTTTTATGATAAGCGAACAAATATCGGGTAGCCGGTATTTGTTGACAAATAATCACCAATCAGGATAAAGTTAGAGTAGTTAGAACTTTACATTTCAAAACTCCCGTGGGGAGAGGAGCACAATTAGGTTGAAGGTTGTATGGAGGTTTCGGAGGGTCAATTCAGTTGATAAAAACATCGAATATGCTGCTCAGAGTGAAAGCTGACGACGAGATTTTAAACCATGCGACAAAAAAATTGAATAATTTTATTTGATTTTAATCAAAATACAGATTAACATAAATACTGTAATAGTACTAAATTAATGAATGCTGAAATCTATCAATAATTGCTCGAAAAAGCCTTGCAAAAACAGTGATCCCTAGAGTTATCACACAAATCAAATTTTCGCACTCAAGCTGAAAGCTGACAACGTGATGTGATCAGAAGAAAAGCACAAAAATCATGAAAATTTTATTTAATTCTGTCATCCCGACATAGTCTTTGAGATAGATTTTTTTCGCATTTATTCTCACAAAATACAGGGTGAGCCCCGTGAAGAGCAAAAATTATCATTTCACTGTTCTTGTTCTAGGCTTTGACTTTGCTTTATTGAACAATAAAAAAGCTTTAAAAACAGTTAATTTCTGTTTGATGATAAACGAACCTAGCTAACCGAAGCCATTTTTTTTAATCAAATGTTTTCTAATTTGTATCTAATCAAAAATGTAAGCTTAAAGTTTAAATAGTTTGTAATTAGAAATAGACTAAAATTGTGATGCCCGTATACAAAAATACAAAAACAGCGCAATAATATCAAACTGTCATGGTCATATTACAAAAAAAAAACTGATTTGAGCGGAGCCGTGTACCAAGGCCTCCAAAATAAAGTTTTAAGTTAAAAACCAGCCTTGACCCGATTGAGAGCTTGCAAAAATTTCAACGGATTTCAATGTTAAAGATCGCTGCGGCTTGATTCTACTGAGCATATTGTATTGTATATTTAAAAAACGGCTGCAATGGAGGGAACAGACACCTCCGAGAGAAAGCCTCTATTCGACTGTGAAGTCGTCAATGCCAAAAAATATATATACTGAGTCGGGCATCTTGAATCTTTGAATTAAAAAAAACAACTGAAATTTCAGTGATTGTATATGGGCAGCGCAGCGATAATATCAAACTGTCAAGTCCATATCACAAAAAAACTTATTTTTAGTAGAGCCGTGTGCCAAAGCAGGCCTCTAAAATGAAGTTTTAATGTAGAAATCAGCTATGGCTGGGCTGAGAATTTTCAAAAATTTCAACGGATTTCAATTTTAAAGATCGCTGCGGCTTGATTATATTGGGCCAAGTATTGCGTATTAAAAAAAGGGCTGCAATGGACACCTCCGAGAGGAAACCTCCACTCGCAGGCACTCAACTATGTATGCCATTTCTAAATTATAAATTTGACGAAAATTTAAATTAAATTTTTTTATTTAATTATATTGTGCAAAAATGTTGTGCTGTTATTTTGTTGTAGGAAACCGAGAGGAATCCTCCATTCGCACGGTGCAAAAAATGTGTCTTTTTTGAATCTTTGATTTTAAAAATCATAATTTTCAATGATTGAATTGAAATAGCAGGCTTTAGCAGCGCGATAATCCTAAGCTCCCACGCATAGGCTACAAAAAAACTGGTTTGTGTCAAGCCGTGTGCAAAACCAGGCCTCCAAAACGATGTTTCAAGAGAAATTTTGACGGATTGGGTGTTAAAGATCGCCGCGGCTTGATTATACTGGGCCAAGTATTGTATATTAAAAAAAAACGGCTGCAATGGACACCTCTGAGGGGAAGCTTCCACTCGAAGGCTCCAAACGATGCAAAAAATATATACTAACACGCCGAGCATCAAACCAATCAGTTTAATTACAAGGTTTTTCCAATGTCCAGCTGGTCGAACCATTATCTCGCAAAAATTCAAACACGGCTATCTTTGATTTCCCATCAATTAATTGCTTCAAGAAACGGCTGTCTATGACGACATAAATCAACCACTAATTCACTATGCCTGGATACAACTTGAAGATTAATTACAAGGTTTTTAAATAAAAAACCCCTTTTCGTTGTGTCTGTAAATATTAGAAAGGGTTGTCGGCTTCGCTAATCGAAATCAATCCAAATTAAGCTATTTGAGGCATAAAAACAAGCATAAAGAACATCTGTTCGGACAGCTTGGCATCTGGTTTTAAAATCCCTTACAATTTTAAGAAATTTGTTTAACAAGCAAACACAATCTTTTGTTTGTAAATGTTTTAATATAAAAAGAGTCTGCGCTAATCTAAATTAACCTAATTAAGCTATCTGAGACATGAAAGTAACTTGACAACTGCTTCTACAATTCAAGGATTAGACTTTTAAGCGATTACATCCAAAAGTAAGGAACCGGCAAGAGTCTGTTAACAACAGAACTTGATTGGAACATTGTGTTCTGAAATCGGTCTATGTCTTAAACCAAAAACTTAAACTGAACTAAAGAAAATCTGCCAGCAGCCACAACTGATCCGGGCCAAGAAAACAAACGTCCTAAGCGCAATAAACAAGAGTCATTAGATGAATCGGCGAAAAACAAAAACAGAGAGTGCATTTCAGAGTCATTTGGGGCTTCAATATAGCTTCGCTGTCGCCAGAAACGCCTTAAATTCGCGCTCTTTTACAATTCGCACAAAACATTGAAGATGACGACGTAAAGTGCGTTTTGCTCAGAATAAATGGAAAATCGTGTTTTTAGATTGGAGACCTACGCGTAAACACGCATTTCTGCGTCAGAATTGTAAAATAAAGACGTTTGCTAGGCGATACAAGCAAACATCCGTTTAGCCTTGAGAACTCTGACTCACATTGCGTAACTAGTACATCACAGGCGGCAAACACGTGCTCATGTATAATGTCATGTAATGAGTAAAGGGTCAAAAATGACGTTTATGACGTCCTTAATGCAAAAAAGCAACAAATCGAGTTAATCTTCGTTAAGTGTAAAAACCGAATTGAAAAAACTCAACGCCGCTTTCTATTTATAAACTATGATTTAAAAAATTCAAAAATGAACGTAACAATGCGTACAGAAAACAAGGAAGCACGTTTAAACAAACTTTTTAGTTTAATTAAAACATCTGAAAGTTTACAGATTAAATACAGACAAAAAAAGACAAAAATTCTCGATTAATCCCTGGTAAAACAAGGATAATATTTTACTCAATAATTTTCACATCAAACCAAGCCAAGTGGAAACATATTAAACGTTTACATTTTCATCGAATTTAGACGCTTTGAAGGCTCAGGAAACCACGAAACGTTGCAAAAAATCAATGCCACCGTGTCCGTTCATTCCTAATTGAGGATTTGAAACATTCCCAAAAAAACCTAAAATAAAAATTCATTTTAAAATTCTAAACAGATTCGATCAAGAAACCCGCGCATTGTAAACAAAAATGTTTGATTTTAATTTGTTTTAGCAAAATTTTTGCTTGCCTTTTCTTTCGGCCCTCTTTACGCTGTGCCAGAAGATGCCGGGAAATCTGATCAAAAAACCAAAAATTTTGCTTAAACCATATTTGTTGCTGCAATTTGTGCAATTGTTACTGTAGTATAAGTCACTTAGCAAAAATTATTTTGCAACCAACATTAATTTTGCCTAACGGCAACATTTGTCTGTTTTTTTGCAAACTACCTATATTCATCACTGTCTGGTCTGAAGAAAACAGATGATAATTGACAATTAAAATTGATTGTTGACAAAAATTGGCAATTTAAATTGACAAATTGACATGTAAATTTAAATAAGTCAACACAATTGTTTGAATTAGAATTCTTGCATGTTGACAGACATGAAAAAAACAATGAAATTTGGAAATTGTTCAAAATTGCATAAATAAAATTCAAATGCACAACGCGAAGTGCAGAAATGTCCAGAAGTGTAGAAAAAAATCGTTTTGAATGGACAGTATCCCAAAACAAAAAACAACAACTAACCATATCAATAAAACGATTTGAAGCTGTTTGACTTAATTGGGACGCTTTAACCGGTGTGAGAACTTCAATACCTAAAGTAGTGAA
This sequence comes from Steinernema feltiae, assembly GCA_007213375.1. Lineage (NCBI taxonomy): Eukaryota > Metazoa > Nematoda > Chromadorea > Rhabditida > Steinernematidae > Steinernema > Steinernema feltiae. The sequence goes on along the minus strand of MQUG01000264.1, from coordinate 145,525 downwards.
AGGCACTTCAGCAAAACACTGGAAACTTCAGATTTGCTGAGAATTCGAAATCTTTCATATGTGTCGAATACGTCGTGCGTCGAGTTTGGTGACTACAGTCAACGCTTTCTCGGGTTCAAAGCTCCCGAATGGTGGCACAACGCGCTTGTGTATCTAATCACAGGGCGCGCGTCTGATGGCGATACAATGTCTTTTTAAGAAGAGGTTCGACTCTGCTTAAACTTGAAATTTTTAAATTTTTTTTATTATTTGATAATGATTTTCAAAAATTATCTGAACAATGCGAAACGCAAGAAATCGACAGAGTGTAAGCAAAAAAACAATTGACTTTAATTTTGTTTTAAACTATTGTTTCTTTGATTTTTTGACTTCTGAATTGAATGTCGGGAACTGCTCAAACTGGAAAACTCGTTTATTTTTTAAAAATCATTAGAAAAAAAAATAGAAAACGCGCTTCACAACCAAAAATTATGAAAAAACCACTGAAGTCGCATTTGCCAATTCTATGCAGTTGGGCAATTGGAGCTTAAGTCTTTCTAAAAATTAATTTGAAAAATTCATAATTTAAATTTCGATAAACTTAATTTTAGTCTAAAAATAACTTAATATCTAAAAACCAGTGTAAACTGAATCAAAAAATAGAACCAATGATACGACAGCGTGTCAGCAAAAATGTCTTTGATTTCTGGTTTGTTGCTTTATGAACGGTGAATGTTATGAATGAGTGTTAGGACACCGTTCACATTTTTTAAACTTGCTTTACAAGTTATGCTGGAAACTACTCTTTAGTCTAGTCGAATAGAAACCCAATTCCCGACCGAAACGTATGAAAATAGGGACATAATATGGCCTTAAATTTTCCAAAACTAGTCAGTTTTATTGACATTATTCTGAATTAACACATAGAGTTACCACATATAGCTTAACAAGTTTTCCAAAAATTGGAAAAATATTTAACTTTTGAAAAGTAATGTCTAGTCGAATGAAGTCGGTTTCGAGCCAAAAATTATGAAAAAACTTATCAAGAATTTGCCATTTCTATTAAAATTTAGGTTGGCAATTGGAGCTTACCAAGTCTTTCCAAAAATTAGTGAAAAATTCATAATTTAAATTTCGAAAAACTCAATTTTAGTCTAAAAGTGAATTCTACATAATATCTGAAAATCAATGTGATCTCAACCAAAAAATGGAACCAATGATACGACAGCGTGGCCGCAAAAATGTCTGATTTATGATCTTTGTTTGCTTTGCTTTATGAACGGTGATCGTTATGAATGAGAAGACACCGTTCAATTTTCTTAAATTGCTTCATAAGGTATGCGAAAGTCTAGTCAAAAAAAGATTCCCGACCGTGAATATTGAATTCCCACCGACACGTATAAAAATAGGGACATTATATGGCCTTAAATTTTCCAAAACTAGTGAATTTTGTTGACATTATTCTAGCTTTACAACTTTTCCAAAAATTGGAAAAATATATTTAAACTTTTGACTTACAGAAACGTTTTTAAAAATCATTCCTACTAGCTCTGTCTGAGCTGATCAAATTAGACTTATACGCCAAACGCTTTTTGGTCTAAAAGTAACTGAAATTGTGAATTATCAAAAATCCAACAATAGGCGCCGTCGAGCCCACTTCAATTGAGCCTAAAAAGCAAAATTGCGGCCAAAACATCGGCCAAAATCTGCACTAAAAATAAACATTTCGTGATTACAATCGATCGCACTTCTAAAAACCAAAACATCCTTGAAAACAACACCCAACGCAACCGATTGTTCAGCGTGCACTCTGTGCAACGAGCAGCTAGAAGAGTGAAACAAGTGATTAGTGAGTGACTGCAAACGAGCGTCGAGCACTGAGCGCTACAAGGTGGGTATTTGAGGTGCTGGGAGGGGAGGGAATAGGGAGGAACGGCGTCAGAAATAGAACTTGACAATGATCGATCACGTTGTTCAGCGTGCACTTCCTGGTGTAATGCGGAATTCGGAGAAAATGTGAAATTTTATGCAAAAAGTAAATCGTTTTCACAAACGAGCAAATTCACAGGGGAATGAGCGAGCGAGGTTGATGGGAAAAGTGAGAAATTGAGGTTTTCTAAGCGTGTGACTGGTTGGTTTGGAAGTTTAGTTAAGGTCATATGCAACCAGGGAAGCAATCAAAAATAAATTTTTTAATTGGTTTTGAATTGAATTGAACTCAATAATGACTCAAAAGAGAAACACAGTGTAAACAACTAAATGAAAGCTAAATTATTCTGAATTTTTGCAATTTGAACGGATAGCTTTCTGTAAGCACAGCAACTCGCAGAAAGATGTGAGCACAATAGTACAAAAAACCTCATGTTGCGAGTAAGCGCGAGCGAGAGAAGTTGATGGGAAAAGCGAGAGATTGAGGTTCTACGACTCCAAAAAAGTTGATATATTCATGCAAAAATTCAATGTAAGCTAAACAAATTATTCTGATTATTTCCTATGGGAATGTCTTTGTGAATGCACATAATGTGGCCAAAAATATCACCGATGAAATGTTCACAAGCATAAAATTGCTTAATTTAACCCGTGTCCCTCCGTGGGAATGGGTGTCCCTCCGTTGTCAGCTAAAAGCTTGAGCGAAATTATAGCTAAAAAACTAATATTGAACATTTTTTTAAGAGCACATGGCTGCAAAAAAACCCAGAAACAATCTTAAGCAGAAAATTTGTTGATGGTTATTTTGAACTGAAAAACCTGACAAAAAAAAATTAAGCTCTACGGAGGCCACTAGTTGTCCTTCCTTTGTAAGCTAAAAGCTTGATCGAAACTTATGTTAGGCGTACGCTAATGTTAGCTTTAAAAATCCGCACTATAGGCTTGAACTGTAATCCTAACAAATATTGTTTTACTAAAATTAGTGATAACGGTGGTTTTTGTTTTTTTCTTAATAATAAGGTTTTAATAACAGTTTAACACAGCATTTAGAAAAAGAAAGTTACCAAAAATTTGGTAATGTGAAATTAATAGAAAGAATATTATTCATTAAGTTTACTTTTCTAAAATACGTTGAAAACACAACACAAAAGTATTGTGGCGAAATTGAAATTATTTGCAGTATGAACAGATATTTTTCTGAATGCTCAAAGGGTGCCCGAGCAGAAAATTCTATTGAGGTTTCGTGAATCCGGCCTCAAAAATAATCGAAAATTGGTTGATGGCTTGAAACCCCGTTAATCAAAAATGGCAAAAAAGACTGAGCCAATTCTTCTTAGTCAAGGTGCGAGAATACTGGTTTAGAAAATGTTGAGCTTTCTGCGAGAAACATAGGTTTGGCTCAAGTTTTTAGGCCCAAGATGACGATGATCAAAAAATGTGTTGATGGTCGGGAAACCAGTTGATCAAAAATAACCAAAGGCACACGCTGATTCTGAAGCATTTCGAAGCCGGATGAACCCTAAAAACCAATAGGTTGTGGGAAAACTGTTTTTTTAAGTACAAATTTAACACAAATTATCGTCGTTATGATTGTGAATTGTAAGGTCAAAAATTAAGTTGATTGTGAATTTGTGATAAAAAATTATATGCTGTTGCAATAAATGTAAACCACACAGATCAAACTTGAAAACTGAAAAAAATGAAAAACTGCATTTGTTTTGTATTGAAATGCACTAAAACACAAACACAATAAATTGTGTTTTTGCACCCTTTTAACGTACTACAACTTGATAATTAAATGTTGTACAAAGTCACAAATCGAACACAAGTTTTCAGAAACATGCAATTTGGGTGTCTGAATCATAGGTGCAGCGCAAGAATTATAATTCTAAGATGAAAACAGGAAACCTCAAAAATGATGAATGACTTCATCCATACTGGCCACAAATGTTTGAAATTTCAGGCATGTAAAAGGCAGGCGTTTAAATCGACAGTTGACCATTTCAAGCAATCAGGTGGTTGAAAAACTTAGTTCTTAATGTGTTGTGTGATGAAACAAACTCCGGAATGTTAAACAGAATGACAAAAATGAAAAAAAATTGTTTGTAAAATTGCGAACATCGAAGAATGATTATCTGAAAGAAAATTCCCAAAATCGTTCAAGACGATTGTTTTGTGGTTTTTTCAAAAATCGTAGTCGTGTGCTTGAGTAAAGTATGTAATGTACATAAGATCTAGTACATCCACACAAATTTTTTTTACAATTTTAATATAAACACAAGAAACAAAAATCGGCAATTTGTGTTCAGTATTTCAAAAATAAAGAATGACGTCATTCATACGTTGTTTGTACGTTGTTCATACGCCCCCAATGTTTGAAAATTCAGTTTCAAAAATTTCAGTTTGAAATGTTTCCTTGTTCAAAACGAACCAGAATCTTAACCAGAAACCAGAATCAGCAAGTTCTTACTGATTTATCAGTTGTGTTGTTTGAGTTGTGTAAAACTAGCTCCAGAATGTTAAGCAGAATAACAAAAATGAAAAATGAAAGACCAATAACTCAAATGTATATTTGATTTCGTTGAAATTGACAACAGCCAGTATTTTACAAGTTTAGTCTATAATTATGGCATTCTTTAATGTAAATGATCTCAAATAGCGCAGAGATTTCAAAAATGCAAAAATTTCAACAGTATTTTTTATTTTATTTTTCTTAATTTTCAGAGATTTACGTTTAAATAATCACCGTTTCAAAAAGCCACAAAAATCATCGGGTATCTTGTACTCCATGAAAAAAAAAATGGTGCTTGATGGCTTATTCGCCGGCATTTGTCTGGTTGTGAACTAGTCTCAAAATGACTGAAAAAACGTGCAAAAATTAAGAAATTACGCATTGTTAATAAAGCCACTTGTGCAAAACACATTCACAATAAGTGGACAGAATTCATTTGAAAAAATGGCAAAAATTTAGCTCAAATTGCAATCTACTTCCTTAAACGACAGAATGAATACCACAAAAAGCTAATTTGTGAACACAATATTGCTTAGTTGAATACGCGTAGTTGTAATATCGAAAAGCATTACATGATTGGTTTGATCAGTCGCAAAATCACTCAAAAATCACTTTATTACATGATTGAAAACAGCGAAAACAAACAAAATTGTGACACTATATCATTAAAATCTGAAATTAATCGAACTAAATACAGTTTCAATCGGTTATGATTTCTTTGCTGCATCAAGAATAATCAAAATTTGTGCTTGATGGCTCGGTCGCCTACTTTTGTCTGTTTTTGAAACAGGCTCGAAATGGCTCAAAAAATTTCCAAAAATAAAAAAAATACGCATCGCTAATGAACAGCTTTTAGAAAAACATGCTCACAAGAACTGACAATATTCTATTTGAAAAAATGGCAAAAATTTGGCCAAAGTTGTTTCCACTTCCTTAAACGACAGAATGAATAATACCACCCCTCTTCTCTGCGGTCCCTTGGGGCGCATTAGCCCGAGAGCAGAAACCATTTAGCGGAAGTAAACGAATTTATGTCTGTTCAAAGAGCGCGCGGCTCTTTAGGACATTAAAAAATCCATCAACTCGGAGCGCGTAACTCTTGAATTAATCAGGCCGGTCGACCGGAGAAGAAACAAAAACAGACGTTCTTATAGACTAACCGAGTCCAATCGTCAAATTGCAGCTGTCGTTGGACGTCAATGTGCTTTCTAATTTGATGTAATCAGCCGCGTACGGGTATTAGGGAGGAGTGCAAAGTAGAGACAGTGGTTGTTAGGCGCTAAGATTGAATTAGAAGGATAGTTCTTAACAGGATCATACGTCAAACGAACATAATTGAAGTAAATGAGTAATTCGAGTAAATGAACTTTAAAAGGAAAGTTCTTGATTGATCAGATTCGATTCTACGTAAACTTGATTAGACAAAAATTCTAAAATTAGCACAAGAACAAAAGTCTAAATAAGATTTAAGCTCAACGGGACATCAAACGACATGGGTTGTTCACAAAAAATTTCAAATGGTCCACCGTTAGCCACCGTTAAAGATTGATTTAAATTAAATTTTAACAAAAAAGTAAAATTACATTTACGGTTGTTTGAAACCAAAAAATTAGCTTTTTACCAAATATTCTAGGTTCAATGTGGCTTCAAAGACAACCTAGTTCTTTCAGTGGCCTTGCTTTGCTGAAAGATTTCTGAATAATGTCTACGATTCCGAATCCAAATTCTACGTAAACTTGATTTAACGAAAATTCTAAAATTAACGCAAGAACAAAAGTATAAGATCGCATTGTTGCTCAACAGGACATCAAACGATATCGGTTGCAATATCTGCAAAAAAATCTAAATGGTCCACCGTTGGTTTCTTGAACAAAAAAGTAAAATTATATCCATTTTTGTTTTCTGGCCAATATGGAATTAACAGGAAACCCAGCGTATGGTTTCGGAAGCCAAAAAATTAGCTTATTACCAAATATTCTAGGTTTAGCATTGATTTAAAGATAACCTAGTTCTTTTCAGTGTCATTCCATTTACTGAATGATTTCTGTTAAGTGATATAGTAATCACAAACACGACAAGCTAAATCTGGATTAATGCTACTCGGCAGCATCAAAAAACAAACGTATAAAATTAATTTGATTTTTTGTTGATTCACACTAATGTAAGTACTTTCGAACCTTAGTACTGTAAGTACTTAGATTTAATGAAAATTCTAAAATTAGCGCAAGAACAAACAAAACGAACGCAAGAACGATCGCATTTTGGTTCAACAGGACTTCCATCGAAGCAAAAAATTCTAAATGGGCCACAGTTGGAATCTTACAGATTGATTTAAATTAAACTTTAAACTATATACGAAATTTGCTCTCATTTTCCTGTCATAAGGAAAGTAAAAAGAAACCCAGCGTACCGTTATTCGAACCCAAAATTTTGTTACCAAATATTCTAGGTTTAGCAAAGAAGTCTGGATCTGGAGACGGTAAGATTCAAAAAAGAAACTAAAACAAACATTTTTAGATTTTTAGATGAATCACACTAATGTAAGTACTTTGGATTTTGTCCGCTATGGATTCAATTGTCATGCCATGTTCACGTGTGTTTGCTTACAGGATTAACTCGCCCGATGCCGACGGCTACTGTGTCCATAATCCCTTAAGTGCAGGCGCCAAATCACCCAAACAACATCGGCGACGACCACCCACTGTGATAATAAACATCTACTGAAACATCTAAGAAACATCTATGGATCCAGTGATCTAAAACAGAGCAGATATATTGAAGGAATAAAAGACGAAGAGGTGAATTGACCGTTGAATGGCTCAAAATAATTCAAAAAAATTGTACATTTATTTTTCGGAAACCATTGGGTAATGACGACTTTTCTTGTCCAACCAAGGTTTTGAAGAATTTTTTGAAGAACAAAAAAGAAGAATTTGAAGATTTTTAAAGGTCAACAGTTGACCAACACTGAACCTCTGAGGTTTACTGAAGGACCAAGACCGAACTTCTGGATTTTTTGAGATCGAGCGTTTGTCTAGAGCAAAAATGTTTTTACAAATTTGTCTTAGTCTAAGCAGATGACAGAAAACAATGTTTTTTAAACCAAACTGACCTCAAACGTCAAACTGATACGCTTTTCGCTAACATTTCGCGCATTTCTGTGTTAGTGTTAGATTTGTAGTGAGCACACTCAAGTGTCAAAAATGGGTTTTTCCTTGTGGTAATTTTCCAAAAATGGTCTGCAATTCACTTGAAAGGCAAAAATGATACTTTTTTTAATTTGTTGCTACTATAAAGCGCGATGATGTTGAAAAATTCTTAATAAACAGATCAATAGGCATTCATTCCATTAAAATATGAATTGATTTCTAAAACAAAATCAATTATGCTCGTTGTCAAAACAAAGTTGGCCTCTTGCAGTTGTTATGATAAATTAAACAACATGTCTAATCTTACTGTTTCAATTTTGGGAAACTCTGCTTTAGAAAAATTTTTTTACGACAGCTATGCAAAAAACGAGCGCGATCAAAAAGATTAAAACGCAAATTAAATCTTCTTGGCATGACGTACGTCTATTGTTGAAACCGTCTTGTTGCAGTGACCACTGCGTGTTGAAGATGCTGCCTCTCTGCCGTACATGTTCTTGTACTTTAGTTGATTACAAAACATGTAAAATACCAAAAAAGTAAAATCAGAAATTATGTTTTGTTTAATTTGATTACGCTAATCGTTAATATTTACGATGATCAAAATTCAGTTTGGTAGCTTATTTCAAAAAAATGATTCCTCTGATTAAACACGTGTAAAGTGAAACATTGTAAAAAGATGCTTATGAGTTTTATCTCTTGTTTGATCCCTCAAAAAAATTAGTACTGACAATGTTGTTTTTCAAATAGAACTGCTAGGCGTTATTTGCTCACAAATTCAAATTTATCAATTACACCGATATCCTGGTGTGACTCTTAACTTAACGTTTACTCTAAATGTGTACTGTATACAAAAATATAAATAAATTGAGTCAAACTTCAATTCTAGAATAAATATTCACCTCAACTGTAAAAGCCTCTCTCGGTTTGATTCATAGCTCGCTAAGTTGGCAAGTTTGATTGGAGCGTCCATTTTCAAAAATCACTTCTGGGATTTTTTAAAGCGGCCGACAAGCGAATGCAATGTGACTTACAAAAATTGTAACGTAATGTAACGTAACGTACAAAAATTGTAACTTTTAACTTTTGTTTTGCACGCGTTAAGCTTCTGCGGGATGCGCACAAAAATTGTTTTAACTATGTTTTGTATTGTTTTTGCGCAATTTTAATTTTTGTCGGACTACATATTACCGTCGGTATGATTACTACATAAAGTAAAATATGATTTAATTCAATTACGCAAAGCAGGAAAATTGCAAATTTATTATCCGAGATCGCTTTCGGAACACAAAATTCCAAAAAATAATTGTTTTCCATATTTTTAAAATTAACTACTAGAATTAAAAAAACTAGAATTAAAATATGTCTGACATAGTCTCAAAAGTGACTTTTCTAATTTTCAAAGTAGCCGGCAAGCCTGAGTGCTTGGCAACTTGTTTTATGGACAATGTATCTTCAAAACGAATTTTGTTTTGCTGACTTGTAGATAGATGGTTGCACATCATTCAAAAATTGGTTTACTAATGTATTATATTGACGTACCGTTCTAGTCCCATAGTAAGCTAACAAATTAAGTGAAATATCGAATTTGAATGAATTACTCAATTCAAGAAAAAAAGCAAATTTACCATCCAAGATCGCTTTCGTATCGGGAAATTCCATCGTTGAGCTGGGCGAGAATCTACAAAGTTCCTTTTCGCAAACTCGACACCAACCGGAGACCATGCGGGATGTCGTTGTGCTTAAGAGGCACCTCTGATTGCCTGAGCGATGAGAATAGAAAGCTGACGCGGAGATGACACGCCGAGCACGCACGGAAGTGGCGTAAGAGTCACAGCAAGGCATCAAACAACGTTGTTTTGGTAGTTTTGAGTGCAAAAAGATGAGCGCGCTGCGAGCTGGGGAGACAAGCCAGCAGCAGAGACATGACGTGTGTTTTCGGCAAATGGATTCAGAGCAAAAAGTGATGTGCAGCGGATTTGTAATGGCTGGGAGCGGAGGCAAATGCGAGCTATGTTGTTATAAACCATCGAATTCCATTAAACATAATTGTTCAAACGAAAAAGGAAGATTAATGAGCCAAACTTTCAAATCGCTTAATTTTCTCTAATTTATTATCAAACTTGATTGATCTCTAACCAAAAATGTAATTCTCACTTTCACTGATATTAGTTTTCTTTGGTATAGCTGTAAATGTAAAACAAAACGATAAAAATATCACAAAAAAAATTAAATTTATTTTTAAGCGTTATCCAATAACTGCTTTTCAAAAGCCAAAAAAAATTATTCTTTCCTGCCATCAAAAATCAGTAAGTGTAAGTGGATGTTTTGTGGATGTTAGTAGATGGGTAAAATTAAAATAAAATTTGTAATTTTCCGAGAACGTCCCAAAAAAGTATTAAGCTATTAATTAGATTTCCTCAAAAATTGAATTTTCAAACGATAGTGAAGTTTTACGTTTATTATATCCTAAGATTACAAAAAATGACCCAGAACAATTTGACTGTTCTGTGTTTAAACCACGTAAGTAACTTGGCACAAAATATTAGTTGGGTTTCTTAACGTTCACGTTAACGAGCATTGCTCACAGCGTACGCCCAAAAATTTACTGTAAGAAAATACTGTACGCTGTTTTCCAGAGCACGACCAACAACCTAGCCTAACGCCTGCTTTTAGCAAATTTTATTTTTGGCGGTAAAATGGCGGTAGAACGGTAAAATGCGCTCTTCTTGGTGTGTTTGTGCGTATTTCCCTTTCATATTGCTTGCGCCGTTTTGGGTCTTCGCTGTCAGAGTCTTAACAAATAGTGATAAATTAAATCTTGAACTCGTAACACAGCTTTTGCTTTTGGGAAATAAAATGGTGTGTGGATAAAATAGAAACTCTGCAAGTAAACGTTTTGGCCCCAATTCGCTAGTAGAGCCACAACTTTCCACAGAATAATAGTTGGATTTCTTAAAGTCAACGAGCGTTAAAGTCAACGCTAAGCTGATCACAAAAATATTTCAATTGTGTAAAAAAATTTCAGCGCCTCTAAAATCCGCGGTTTTTTTAGAAACCAACTTTGTCTATTCGTCAATCATAGTCAAGTCAACTTAAGAACGTATTTTCATATTGACAAAACGACACACAATAAATGACGATTGAAAAAGCAAGTGTTTTAAATTCAGCTTGTAAACAGAACTTGTGAGCTTGTCTAACCATTGTGAACAATAATTAACATGCCAGCAACTAAATTGCACCAGTTGCTCTCGGATGGCATATTGGGTCTTCTTCATCGAAGTGTCCAGAAACGAAATTGATCAAAAATTGAAAAAATTTTTCAGAAATTTTTTTGTTGAAAATCCATTGTGTATTCTGGGAGTCGGCATCTGTTGCGTTTGTGCAAAAAAACATCCCAACAAACAAAAGGACAAAAAACAAAAAAAGTCTGTTTTTCAAGCATAGGAACGTATTTTCCTCTTTTCAGACACAAAAATGCGTCTCTTATAAGCAAGTTTGGAACTAGAGTTTATGAAGTTTACAAACAAAAACTAACAGAAAAAAAACAATGAACATTCTGCTTAATGAACATTCTGCAGAAGCTTTGCATAAAGCTTTGCGCCGAAGCTTTGCACAAAAATCAAAGTTGGTTTGATCTAAAATTCTTTGCACTTCATGGCACTTTTTCATGGCACTTCTTTGCACTTCACTTCATGGGCTACCCAAGTTTATCCATTAAACTACCCAAGAGGCAAAAATGTGAGTGAGCAAAAAGTGTCTAATGGGCAAAAATGTTGGTTTTTCAGTTGGTTCAAAGATTCAAAGTTCACAGGTTCAAAAAATCAAATTTGGTTTGATCTAAAATTCTTTGTATTCGTTCAAAAATCCACATTAGAATAGATTTGATTTTTCTTGCTGGGAGGTTTTGAAATGAAGTATCATTTTAAAGGTTAAAGCACGAAAAGAAAATTGCAGTATTAAATCAAGTTTTTCCTGTTCCGTCACCTTCAAAAATGTATCATTTAACTCTAATTTAAGGTTTGACTGTAAAAAGTTTTGTCATCTTGTCGAGATTAAAATCGAGGTTAAAATTGTTAAAATCGTCGAGGTTAATGTCGAGGTTAAAATTCGACAAAAAAATTAATTTTTCAGCGTTGAAATTGAGGCCGGTTAATTTGAAACAATTTGTAAAAAACACAACTTGACATGTATGCAATATAAATTTTCTGTTCTTGACAAATGCGTCTCTTAAAAGCAAATTTGGAATTAGAGTTTATGAAGTTTATAAACAAAAATTAACAGAAAAAAACAGCAAGTAAATTGCACCATTGCATTCTCAAAAATTGCTCAAAATTGAATTATCAAAAAACAGATTTTTTTTGGAAAATCTATAGATCATTCTGGACGCGAAGGACAGCGGCAAAAATACTTTAGAATTGTTAAATTGTTAATGCTAAAAAGTGGTAAATTTTTTAAAGTAACAGGTGCGCAAAAAAATCAATCTCCAATGAACAATCTGAAAAACCTTTGCACAAAAATCAAAGTTAGAGTTGGTTTGATCCAAAATTCTTTGCGCATCCATGAAGTTATGGAATGCATGTTCAAAAATCCAAAATTCTTCCAAAAAAACATCCAAGTAGATTTGATTTTTCTTGCTGGGAGGTTTCAAAATAAAGTAAGATTTTTTATTCTGATATAAAGTTTTTCATGTTTTTCAAAAAAATGTTTGTCTCTTAGGCTACCCATGTGTCTTAAATGCTGTGCGTTCGTGGCGGCGAAAAATTACCACTTGACTGGACAAAAACCCATATATTTTGTAAAATTATATCAAAAGGTTGGTTCGGTGTGCTTGGACAAAAATGCAATTTAGAAAAATTACAAAATTTTGAGGGTTTTTTGAGAGCCTAAAACATTTAGCCTAGTTTTCTGCTAGTCGTAAAATGACTTCAAATTGTGGTCAATAATTGGAGAGGACAACAGCGAGATGCTCAAAAAGCCAACAAAGCGTCAAGCGCATAAAAACCTCAAACAGCATCGACTCGCAATTTCGTGTGAAATGAAAATCAAATGAAAATGTGGGTGGATAAAGGGCAAAAAATTGTAAGATTTTAAGATTAATGGAAAAAATGCAGTTTGGGAAAATTGCAAAAAATTGATGTTATTTTTCCGTTTTGGGTTTCAACTAAATGAGAACAATGAGAACCAAAAAATTTAGTTCAACTCCTCAGATTTAAAAAAAAATCAGAGATAACAAACTAAAAGTACCAATGACAGATGTTAATGGAGCGAAGAGCGTCGATGGACGTTCATGTCAGGTCTGCGACCAGGAAGCAAAAATGTCAGTGAGCAAAAAGTGGCTAATGGACAAAAATGTAAATTTATGCAATTTTGTTTCAAAATTATCAGATTATTTTGCGATTCTCTTTTGATTTTGAGATTCTCAGATCAGGGGCAAAAATTGGAGAAATTTAATAAGAAAGTGGTTGGTTAAAGCGTCCCGCATACTTTTGTTAGTTGCATGCAACACGAAGTATGCGAAACGCCTAAGAGGGCAAAAATGCAAAAGCGCAAAACAGGGCAAAAAAAATTGGAATATTTGTGATTGTTTGAGAATTTGTTCAAAAATTGAGATTTTTTTTGCGTTTTGGTTTCAAGACGTTTTGCCTAGTTTTCTTCTAATCTTAATATAACGTAACTTCCTCAAATTGCGGGAAAAAAATTAGAGAGACCAAACTAAAAGTACGAGCTCTAAAAACCAATGACAGATGTCAAACAGAGCGTCAAGCGCATAAAAACCTCAAATCGCAACGAGTCGCACTCGACCAGCCCGCGTGCCAAATGTAAACATTAGCATCTGGGCGGCGAGGCTTCAGACGAAAAACCCGATTTTTCAAGAATAAACACAAAGTTGTGAACTTCCGGCTCGGAAGCCAATCAGCGAAGACGTCGACGAAGCGCGTCTCCGCGTGTCCCCACGATGAATGCGTAATTAGGCGACGGCGGCGGCGTTGACAATTGGGAGCGCAATCGAGTGATGAGTAAAATGACTGCGGCGTGCAACGCCGTGGAGGGGAAGACGCGACGAGAGAGGAATTAAGACATTAGATGGCGGGGGATTTGGGTGGAGGCACAGAACTTTGTCCGCGTTGAGCGATGGGAATTTCTCACGGAGCGCAGTTGGCAATGTGCTTTTAAAAGGACGAAAAGGCACAAAAATTGCAAATTGAAATTGCAAATTCCTGGAGGAAAATTGCCCCAAAACGCAAAATTGAGTAGAAAAAATCTTGGTGTCAAAAAATAATTTATTAATTTTTAAACGTTATGTGAATGTTTCTGCAAAAATCGAAATGGCACCCTTACAGGAAGTATAAAACGTCAACAAAATTCAAAAACTGAACAAAACCAAAAATTACAAATTTCGGCTTTTACGGCTTCGGCTTCGGATTTGGATGATTGCAAAGATTGCTGAGTTGAAGGGCAAAGAAATTGCCCAAAAACGCAGAATTGAGGTGGTGAATACATATGAATGTTACGCCCAAAAGTTCTTATTTTTCTTAGTAATTTCTTCATTTTAAAGAAATTATTGGAAAACCTTTTGGGGCAAAAATTGAAAAATTATACGAATTGCACCTTTGTAGTCCACAAATACTCAGACGTCAAAAAAATCTAGTCTCTGAAGGCTCAGGCTGTGCTGCCTGCCAATTTTGTTAAACATCAACTCGAAAGTATGACAACATCACTCAGAAAATCGTTTATAGAAGACGCATAAAATGAAAAATTTGGATTTGGGTGGAACGTTGTTTGCGCTAAGCGATGGAAGAAAGAGTTAGCAATGTGCTGTTGAAAAAGTACGAAAAAGTAAGAAAGTTGGCTTTTTCAATTTATATGCAAAAAAACAAAGCACAATTTCAAATTCCAGGGGGACACATTGCCCCAGAAACGCAAAATTGAGCTGACAAATAAATGATTCCAATGTCAAAAAAATTAATTCCTCATTTTAAACATGATGTTTATTTCAAAAATGGAAATTTTTGCGAATCGAATAGCGCATTGACATCGAACACCTTGACATGAAAAAGCTAAACAAAACCAATTATCTGAAGGGTCATGCTGTGCCAATCTTAAAATCCTTTTACATTAGTTAGCATAAATGGAAGGCAAATTCAATTTTGAGGCAAATAAATTGTCCCAGAAATGGGAAAGTGTTTTTACAATTAAATCTCGATGTTTACATTCAGCATTTATCATTACATTTATGTATTGTGTTCAGCACAAACATTAAAATTTAAGCGAATCGGGTGGCAAATCCATCATCTCGAACAAGAAACAAAAACCAAATCACTCAGCAAATCACCGAGACATCCTGACTGCAAAAAATGAAAAAGACAAGTAGAATTGGAGATTAATTGGTTATTCAGGGCAACGACTAAAACTTTGATTTCCAAATTGATGAACAATTTTGTTAGTCTTCAACCAGTGTTGTCGTAATCACGAACAAAAAATGTATTTCTTTATTTTGATCATTGTGAAGTGTTTAGACCAATAATTGACAATTCTGCGAATTGCATGACACATGCATGACTTTTCAGATACGCCACAAAAGCTCAAACGTTAAGCAAAATCTAGTCTCTGAATGCTCAGTCTGTGATGTCTGCCAATCTTATAAACTTCATCAACTCCAATGAGTCACCAAATCACTCAGAAAATCACGAATGCAACAACTCTAAGAGGCAAAAGTCAGAGAAAAGTTGGTTAGTGAGAGCAGCGACCAAAAATTTCTAAATTGATGAACAATCGTTTATTTTATATTCAAACAGTGTCGATGTAATCACAAACTTAACTTTATATTACATTTCCCTTTTGAAACAACTTGAGAATTAAATGAAACTACAAAGAGTGCCAGTTCCAGAAATTGATGAACAATCGTTTATTTCATAATCAAACTGTGGCATCGGGCACGACTCAACAAAAATGAAATTTGTGCTAAACTAATCGCACATTTACCATGCTCAGCACTATGTTAACGGCAAACAAAGCCAAGATTGGCAAGGTAAATGCCCAATTAAAATTTTGAGAATTAATCTTGAAACGTAATCCCGCAACTGCAATGAACCACGAAATCATTGCTAGACAATCTTTTGAGGGATGTTGTTAGATGAACACAACGCAAAAAGGTTATTTTTTAAATTTTGGAGTGAATACTGAACTAGTATTGAATTTGTATTTGGCAACGTTTCCAAAAATATTTTCTATTTTTATCATCTTATTTTTGTTTTTATGAAAGCAATTGAAGAACACGAAAACAATAGTTTACTTTGACTACTGCTAAAAAAGTACTATTTTGGACAACAAAAAATGCTTTATCATGCAACGCCGAAACTAGTTGTACACAAAATTTCAAAAAAAAAAACATGCGAAAACTTTGCAATTCATCAGTAGATGCAGTGATCGTCAAGAACATTGGAACTTTGCATTGCATAAGGCTGCGATGTCTGCCATCTTATCTTATAAATTTCATCAACTCCAATGAGTCAAAATGACTCAAAAAAACGCTAATGCTGAGAGGCAAATCAGGACAACAAAAATTAGGATGAAAGAATGTTTCTGATTGCAAAGATTGCAAATGTGAGGGGATAAAGATTAGTAGGCATCGGCAATCACCAAAAAATTTAAAAGCCAACCAACTAAGTGCTTAACTAATCGCACATTTACAATGTTCAGCACTATGTAAACGGCGAACAAAACCAAGACTGTTAAGGAGACTTCCTAGTTAAATTTTGTGGTTGTAAATTTAAAAAAAAAGGTAAAGTAAAGAAATGGAAACGTGATTTTCCAATTAAATCTCTCTGTTTTCATTTATCATTGTGTAGTGCTTAGCACAAAAATTGAAACTGATGCGAATTGAATGGCCAATCTCGAAATCTTGCTTACAAAAAATAAAAAAAGACAAATAAAATAATTGAATTTGTTACCCAGGCCAACGACTAAAACTTTAATTTCTAAATTGATGAACAATTTCGTTAGTTTTCAAACTGCTGTCGTAATTACAAACAAAATAATTATATTTTCATTATTGTGAAGTGTTTCGAGCAAAATTGAAATTTATTGACGAATCGAATGTGACGCTTTTTCAGATAGTTCACAAATGCTCAAACGTCAAACAAAACCTAGTCTCCGAATGCTGACCAAAAAGAGCAGCGACCAAAAATTTCTAAATTGATGAACAATCGTTTATTTTATATTCAAACAGTGTCGATGTAATCACAAACTTAACTTTATATTACATTTCCCTTTTGAAACAACTTGAGAATTAAATGAAACTACAAAGAGTACAGTTTTGTCAGATTACGTTTCACAACACTTTTTACCTTCTGCTTTCTTTAGATCTTCAAATTGGCGATTTTATCAGAACAACAAAAATTAGGATTTAAGAACGTCTTGATTGCAAAAATTGCAAATGTGAGCTGAGGTGAGGCGATATCGTCAACAACCAAAATATTTAAAAGTCAACCAACAGCCAACTTTGTTGTAATTTTTATGTCGGACACGACTCGACAAAAATGACATTTGCGCTAAACTAATCGCACACTTACAATTTTCAGCACTGTGTAAACGGCAAACAAAACCAAGACTGCTACGGAGACTTCCTAGTTAAATTTTGTGGCTGTAAAATCCTTTGTCAAAAATCTTTTAACGTAGTCAGTCGCCCAACTCCAATTTAACACGCAATCACGAATATACATTCGTTTGAGAGATTCTGTTAGTTGCGGGAGGCGCGGCAAAAATGTAATTGTTTAAATTTGGTGAGTAAATACTAAACTTGCACTCCCAGTGAATTTGTGCAGATTTGATTTTTGTGAAAAATTTACTCGAATCTGAGAAATGATACGATTGTGTCTTATGTCATTTCACAAAAATTCAAATTTGACAGCAAAAAATGCTTCATCATGCAACGCCGAATGTGCACATTGTTTTTGTTAAAAAAAAACTGCAAAAACTTTGTGTCGCTGCCAAAATAACCGAATTGAATTTGATTTTTTAGATTGAATTTGAGAAATGAAACGATTTGACTTTTCTTGCTGCGATGTGAAAGTGTAGAACGAAAAACCATGCATTGCCAACCTGTACTGACATTTTTGAAAGAAAAGAGACGAAGTCGTCAAGAAAATTAAAACTTCGCTTTGCATAAGCTAGAAAGTGTTTACTCAGTCGCGTACAAAAACAACGGATTTTTTTACTGAAAAAACTGAAAAATAAACCAATTTTATCTTTTTTTTTCTGCGATGCGACAGTGAAGAACACCAAAAAACCATACATTGCCAACCCGCATTGACATCGAACACCGTCTGGCTAATAATTTTTGGAAGAAAAGAGACGAAGTCGTCAAGAAAATTAAAACTTCGCTTTGCATAAGCTAGAAAACCGAAACAGAAGCGCTGTACAGCTGGATTAGGACGGCTGCAGTCAAAAAACCATCTTTTTAAATGTGAATAAATTCCTCATTAATTCCTTGACCTAATTCTGGCTCAATAACTGTTCGTAGGCAAAGTCAACCGGTCATCAGATGAGCCATTGATGAGTTATTACCATTGAGCTCGAGCTCCTCCTATGCTTTTGCTAACCAAAGTTGCCTTCGTCTTTTGAGTCGAACACAAAACGCCAAAAATTCTATTTTGAACCGCGCAGTTGGTCATCAATTAAATTCACAATACTAATAAAACAATCAAGAATATCAATATCTTGTTTGATAATTAAAACCTTCACAATACGGACCATTCTAAACAAAAATCCTGTGGCTTTGAGTTACTTCTGTTCGCTCAGCACAACGTTCGAAAATCTGAATGATAAAGAGAAAAAAACCCAACAAAGCTTAACTATTGACACATTGAGTAATGGGGAAGTTTTGGAACGGCGCAAAAATTGTCATATCAAACAATGCTGCCAAAAATTTTAACACATTGTAAAATTACGTTTGTAAGTCATAAAAATTGTTTGAGTATTCCTAGAACTTTGTGATGAAAACCGATGAAGTTTTTACTGTTAAATTGATTATGCAAACTAAAACCGTAACCGTAAGATGCAAAAAATCTATAATTTTGTAATATGTGTGCTAAAAAATCATGTTCATAATTAAAAGTGTATGGTTAAAAAACCCCAAGAGAAGACGAACAAAAAACTCTAGAAAAATTCATTCAAAAATCAGA
The DNA here is from genome assembly GCA_007213375.1 of Steinernema feltiae. Classification (NCBI taxonomy): domain Eukaryota; kingdom Metazoa; phylum Nematoda; class Chromadorea; order Rhabditida; family Steinernematidae; genus Steinernema; species Steinernema feltiae. The sequence continues at coordinate 126,773 of MQUG01000264.1, read as the reverse complement.
AAAAGTAGTTAAGTGCAACGCGTCGATGACAAAAATTTTCGAGTTGACACCGTCCAAAAATCAGTGCATTAATGGTCAATCAATGCATTTTTTTATTGTTCACAATTTTTGTTGTTAATATGGCTATGGATATGCAATATGGATAATACATTAATGTTAATATGTTAAATGACTTGTTTGTTAATAAAAATTCAATTAATCTTCGGTTCAAAAAACAACATCTGCTAAGTATAAGAAGATGGGGTCGAATACTCAAAAATTCGTGAATATTTTATTTGTATAAACATATTAACAAATCGAATAACGGGAAAGTTTTGTAAACCTTTGGATTTAAGATTATTACTGTAGGAAAAGACAAGCATTGGAACAAAAATATAAAATGTGCTCAACTAATCGCACTTTTGCCAGCACAACGTAAACGTCTGACAATAACAAGACTGTTAAGGAGACTGCTCAGTTAAATTTTGCAGTTTTCATCATCAAAGATCTTTAAAAGTAGTCCCCAAAATCCAGTTCAAAACGCATTTATTGATAGACAATCTTTCGAGCGATTCGGTCGAGCGTTCTAGCGAAAGTTGGGCAAAAATGTAATTTTTGGAACTTGGTGAATGAATACAGAGGCGCATTTTTAAAAGGCGCATTTCAACACCAATTTTTGAAATTCATGAAGTTGGAAGAAATCCAAAAATTCATCTACATTTCAGGCAACGTTCTAAATAAGACTTAAATTAGAAATTAAACTTAAAGTTCCAGGTTAAACAAAAAAGCTTTCTATAAACTCTTTTGTTTAGATCTATCGGCAAGAGTTAAAAAGGTTAGAGACCAATAAAAATTAAAAAAAAATCCCCTTTCACATCTGACACTAACGACTGTACTAGTGCGGTTTCCAGGAAACAAAAATGTTAAAAAGCGATGACTAAACAACTAAACAATCTGTCATCGCCTTTTCTTAATCATTTAAAATTCATGTCACTCTGAGTTTCTATCAAAAATGAACTTACTCGAGAAAGGATATTCCGTGCTTGATAGCGACGACGCTCCAGTGATCTTGATTTGAGGTAGGAGATTGTGATCTCGTATTACTGGCACTTCTAAACGTTGGGAATTGTCAGTCAGAGCAAAAACCACATGTGAGTCATTGTTTAAAAATTTGAACTGAATTTTGACGGCAGATTTTAGATCTAGTTCCGTGTATTCAAAAAATTGATAAAAGGTTCTTACAAATCTAATTTCAGAAGCGCAACATCTACAAAGGTAAAACGACAGTTGACCATAAAGGATTCATAGTATAAATTACAAAAAATTTCAAATTTTAAAGTGAACATTAAGTATTAAATCAGGCTTCTCACATCCTGCTAGCTAAATCGTTCCTGGCAGTTTTAAACGTACTGTACGAGCAGAGCTACTTTTACCAGATGTGATTGATCAGCCAACAAATTCTAAACGAATCACGCCGATGAATTTGTGACATTTCAATGACACTGGGTACCAAAAATTAATTTTTAAGCTTTGTCTACTTCTAGCCTAGTTGTGTATGGTACAACTGTAAAACACTTCAGATTTGTTCGTTACAGGACCATGATTATTGAAGCAAAATTGTTTGAATCTGTAGAATTCAGGCTTTTTGTGAGATTTTGGCGATTGCAACGTGCTGGCCGACCTCGACCTCGAAAAATGTAGAAATCGGCAAAACGTCCTAGCGCCAATCTTTGATGATGAGTCCGTCATTGTGCGCTCAAATTGATGAATTCGCGACTGAGCAAAAATTTCATACTTTTTAGTTTTCTACTAGTTTCGCATTTAAAAAATACGATTAATACGCGTATTTTAGGAACCAAATGCCTGCGAAAGAAAAAAGGCGCCAAAAATTCATAGTTCTGTAATTACCGAATCTCACCTGTATACTGACCCAAATACCGTTCGGTCTTCTTCCGTCCCATTCCAATCACAGGCTTCTTCAAGTGCCAACAGTGCATCACACAGTAGACGCACAGCACTCCAACCAACGCGACCGAGATGCCGACGCATCCGACGAGCAGAATGTAGGCGGGCATTTTGTTCGAATATTGCTGGTCGAACTGACTTACGGCGGCCTGTACACGTCCCGCCGCTACATAGAAACAGTCTGAAAGTGGGCGAAAACAGCGGTTAATTAAAGTCATAAAAGAGGGACGATGGAGAGCGAGTAAAATAAATTATTAGAAGAGTGATGGCGGTTTTATGTTGCTGTTTACGGCGCGAGAAGTTGGTAGTACAGCGGAAGCAGAGTGCATTTGCTTAATTTGGCCGACTAGATAGATGTCTGGGATGAGACTGGCAAAAAGATGTCCCTATACGAAGGGAGACAACTGACAGGCATGTTTTTGGCGATTTGAAACAGAGCTATTAAAGACGCTCAAACAGCCTGCTGCATGGAATAGATTACACAAAAATGACGACACCACCAATCGTAAAATTGAGCCAAAATTAGACAAAATTTAACTTTAAATTTCATTTTGAAAAAATACAAAAGATTATTAATAAGTTGATGTCCCCAATGAATCCAACCATCCCCTGAAAACAATTTATTGAATTAATCGAACATAATTATAGCTTGATTAGATTCATACAAAAATTGTGGTGCTTTTTAAATTTTGACCTTCATATTTAAAGTTACTACACAACCCAGGGCTGTTTTGTGGCGCTATTTACCGCACGCAGAATTGTATTACGGACGGCACTTGGGTCCTCGAGACGTAACAAATTGGGCAAATGTCTCTAAAATAGGCCTATATGAAACATTTTGTTAAAATTTTCTTTTAAATATAAGTCACATTTCTAAATTTTACACTCCTTATTGCAACGTGAGATCTATTCAAAAAATCACAGAGTCAAATTTAACCACAAGCCGGCTCGGCTTTGAACACGTGACAGTGCTATTTTTGATAGTGTCATAACGACAGTTGTGTAACTAATTATGGCAAAAAAATTGTACTGAGTTTGATTAAACTAAAAATTCTCTTATATACAACAGAAAATTGGTTCAAACACGTCGTGAACCCGCAAAAAACAATTTTTTTTAACTTAAAGATTCATATCCAGTTTGTTAAAACGATTTAAAAAATATGTTCTGCGCTGGCGCGATCAACCACACATTTGTCACTGAACGAAGAAAATGTTCTAGAATTTGATTAAAGAGCCGTAATCATGCGGCTTCAATTTTAATCGATTCATTGATTCATACAACTCACAGATTTCAATGCAAAATCAATTACACAAACATTTGATTGCAAAATCATTCACTTTGATTGTGGCTTTGACTTTGACTAGCCAAAACTCTTTAGACACAAGCTTTGAATGCGTTGATTGTTTAGGAAGCGTACACTCAAAAATAAACACCCCTCTGACCTCCCAATTCTCTCTTCTAAGCCGAAGCGCAACAACAGCTGTGAAGTAGTTTGCGCGGCAGAAAGTACGAGAATAGTACGATTCATAATAAATTTTTTGCTTTTTCTGTTGCTGATTTCAAATTAAAAAAGCGCAGTATCATCTAAGTCAGTTTGGTCCAATTGCTGATCATTTTTCTCGTTTTTTCAATTTCAACGATTATTAAACAATTTTGAAATTATTTCGATCGTATATCCGGTCTTTCGATTCAGGTAGTGAGTTGAGTACACTCCGGCGCAGTTTGTTGGTCGTCGTTTGCCGCGTTATTCGACCTTTTCAATGTGAGAGCTGTTCAAAAAATCACAGAGTCAAACTTAACCACAAGCCGGCTCGGCTTTGAATTATTAGTCTTGAAATCAGCCAAAGTAGTTAACTAATCTGAGAGTTCAACCGTTCGTTATGGATGAGAAACAACGATAAGCTCAATCGAGCTTAATTAACTACCAAATATTTAGAAAATTACTCCGTCCGCGCAACAATCCCAATTATCGATAATTGGCGTTTGTTGTCATGAAAACAAAAAAATTAGTTTAAAACAATGAACACTAGGAGCAATCATTCAATCCGCAAAAATCATTGAACAATTTTTGAGATGGTTTTTTGAAATAATGAATTTGCGGTAAAAACCGCTTTCTGGCTTGAAGTCTGCAGATGGAAAAATTAGCGAGAGATTCAAAACATTGGTCTTAAGGCGATTTGATTGCAATCGCATATGAACGATCATTCAATCTGCAAAAATCATTGAACCGTGTTTGAAATGGCTTGATGGAGTAATATCAATCAACTTACAAAAAAAATGTGAAATTATGGGATTATTACAAACCCACTTTCAAAAAAATGTGAAAAGACCCATCTTAATACCCAAGTGCGTCGATTGCTATGTGTGTGTTATTCCTTCGCCGCATGGAGTGAGAGTTTATGACAGGAAGTACAAATTTCAACTGGAATTTTCTGCAGCGTACAAAAATAAAACTTGGCGGGAGATTCACTCAGAAAACCATTAGTCTCGGCGCGATTTGATTGCAATCGCTTGGACGGTCGGTCATACAATCCGCAAAAAATCATTGAACCTTTGTATGACAAACCGACAAAAAAAACGTTGTTTTGACGGAATAGTCATAATTGCCACAAGATGCATGAAAAATCCAAGCGTCTAGTTTGGTCAATTGTCAACATCACTAGACTTCAAAAATCTTCAAGTATTTTTTAAAAATATAAATCAAGTCAGACGAGTGTTGCCGACTCAGGGCAAAACATTTTCAATGTGAATGAAAAGTACGACGTTTAAACATCTTGAGCTTATTCAGTTTGATATTTGAGAGTTTAGAAGATGATTAAAGAAGTTAAAGGTTAAAGTTTAGAAGATTAAATGTTGAATCAAAAACTGCGCTGCAATTTTCAGTTAAAAATTTGGAATAATTATCGAGTCGAGTCAAAATTGCGGATTCGGAGTCAATTTGAAAAATCAAGAGAAGCATTGAAGAACGACCATGTATGATGATAACTTGAAATCGCGTTTAAACAAAACGGCGGACAAGCACAATTTTTGCTTGCTGTTCACAAATCTAATAGAAACCAAAAACTTGTGTGTCTGTGAATCCCTTTGGTGAGACAGTTAAGACAGCACAAACGGGATGCCGCGTGGGAAAAGTTCCATTCGACTAATTTAATTGCATCAATTGCAAGCCGAAACTGATTAGTCCATAAGCGTTCCGATTTCTATTCGAGAAAATAGAAATACTCCGTCAACCAAAAATTAGAACTTAATAGAATTGCCAATTGCACCAGCTATGTGATCAAAAGCAATCTTAAAATGTGAAGTAAACGACAATTTACCAGCGAATCAAGGGAACGGATTCCACACGCTGCAGCCGTATGAATGAGAATCAAATTTGCTGACTTTTACGGTTTCTTACATTTACTCAAAAAACCAAAAGTCTTTCTTTTGTCTTAAAAAGCAAAAATAACATCAATTCGATTAATTCAATATCAATAATTGCAACTCAAAACTGATGCATCCATCCGTAGCGATTAGACAGCGAGAGCATTCCGATTTCGATCAAATTTCGAATGTTGATCAAACTCCGTCGCGACAAAAATGAGCATTTAATACTATTTCCATTGGCGCCAGGTCAAAAGCAATCGAAAATGTTGGGTAATTAGCAGCTCTACGCAAATCTACATTTACGAGGTTTACAATGACAAAAAAATCTCGTTTTAAAAAGGCAATAATTACCAGTCCGTTTATAGTGCCTCTGAATCCCGGTTTTCGTTTAGAATACAAAATACAAATCACAAAAAAACGAACGAATTACACACGCTGCAGCTTTATAAACCAAAATCACAGTTGTTTTCGATTGTGAACTTGGTGCATTAACGAGCCTACCAAAACACCAAAACAATTAAGCCATTTCAATATCAAACGTGCTACAAGTGCAACCACTAATCCGACTCTACACGCTCAAGACAAGCAGCCCCAATGCAGGGCCCTCCCCAAGCAAAAAATCAACAGCCGCCATAACCGCTCGCGCTAATTCGTAAAGCCAAAGCTTAAAGACAGCTGCCAAACCAGGCCAATGCGCGTCACAAAGTACAAAAACACGTATCAGAATAAATTATTTCGTTGCTCGCTCTGCTAGGCTCAACACACACGAATGAATCAATATCGTATAAGAAAGTCTTCATTCCTTTCTGGATGTTTTCCTATATCTCAATTTGAGTTTTTTGCGTAATAAAGTGCCGCTCGCAGCGCGCGAGCGGCTGAAAATTCAATCAACATTGTTTTCGACCGTCGGTATGCAGAATGTGGCTGTTGCTTTAAGACTTGAGGAATTAAAATTAAATCCGTAAATTACTTAAAGACTAAAAACTGCATTCGTGAATTTCGTGTTCAAAAATCAATATTCAATCCACAAAAATTGGTGTTTGTTAATGAATCGAAGCCAACCAGAACCAGGAAGTAAGAGTTTTTGCGACCTGTGCAGGGAGCACCAGCGTTTGATCTGCATTAATGAGTTCTTTTCTGCAAATGGAAAACAAACGCCTTGGATATTAATGACGAGCAGGCGGGATTGGGACGCTGGATATATGTGCCTAGTAGCTGCAGACCGCACAAGAACAAAGTTTGAATTTGAACGAAATTTTAGATTTAAGATGCACTTAATGCTATCCTTGCAATTTTGAATTTCAACACGGTGGGCCAGGCCACAAAAATAAACAAATATTTTTGAAAAAAATGTAGTACTGCCGTAGCCAAACAAGGTTAATAAAGGTGCGTAAGCGAGATGGAAAAAACTAGATTAAACTTAAATTGAACACTTATCTTACTTCAAGACTAAAAACATGATTCGTGATTTTACAATTTTACAATTTGATGTTGTAAATTATATTCACAAAAATTTGTGTTCTAAAATGAATTTGAATTGGCACAGTTGGGTGAAAATGTTCAAAATGCATTTAATGCTATCGTTGCAATTTTAAATTCGATGAGTTTTTGTAACAAAAGTAAAGAAAATTGTTCCAAAAAATGTGGTGCCTTCGTTTTCTGTCAAACTGTCAAAACATCGTCAAAGTAGGCAAGTAGACGAGATGAATAAAATAGCACAAGAACATGTTTGATGGAAATTTTACGATTCAAAATGCATTTTTTTTTCGATTGTGATTCAAAATGCAATGCTTTCGCTGCAATTTTCATTTTAAACCCAAGATAGGATACAAAAATGAACAAAATTCCCCGGAAAAGGTGGTTCTTTTTTCTGCGGTAGTCAAACAACGTCAAAGGAGGCGAGATAAACAATAAAAAAAAGATTAAACAAATTAAATTGAATGCTTATAAAATAAAACTGGCGGATAAAACGCAAAAATAGAACAAATACTGATAAAGTATAAGCCGGAGAGAGAATTTAACAATTTGGCAATGTCCGTATATCGTTTACAAGGCTCATTCTCTCGGAAATGTAGTGTTAAATTTAAGTTTGAATTAAAAGTTTTGTATAAAAAAAAAGAATTTCAAATTTTCGATTTTTGAACCAAATTCGTTGCGGTATAGCCCTGGCGCCTACATTAATTCCCCAAAAATATTGGCTACTCTTATGATAGAACACTATATTATCTTCAGGTTTTCAACACAGACCACATTGGGCTGCAAATGGAACCACACGGTGGAAGGACTCGTACAATCAGCTTGCGTCAAGTTGGAGTTATCACGCATAACAGTAAATGAGAGAACTTCACGTACACGATTATCTCGGCTAGAACACTTACGATACATTTACGAACACATACACTTACGATTTTCGCGACAAATCCCTTGCTAAATGACAATTGCTGCAAAAGGAACAAAACAGAACAGACTCTTGACAATGCGCCTTACCACAAAAAATATTTAAACGTTTGTTACAAAATGCAAGGAAAATTAGGAAAATCTTCACAATTTAGGTTAAATCAAAGTCAAAACCGCAAAGATAACCTTCAATCAAACAAAAGTCAAATGTTTTTAGCAAAATTTGAAAATTAGACTAAGAAACTCCTTTACTTCGTAATTTGCTCATGGTTTTTCCTTAAAACAGCAGCATAAAAAGAGTTTTAAAAACCAACAAACAAGTACACTAAACTAAAGCTGGGCTTGATTAGCGTAGCTTGATGCCTCGCCAAAAAAAATTTGAATAAAAGATTTATATCAGAGGTGGCGCAAAGTGTAAAAACACAGCAGCTTTATGACTCATTTTTGGCATTTAATTCGGGTACCTGACGCTGAGCTGTTTGCAAAAATGTGGAATGTTCCGTGTGGAAAGTGGCCTCTACTAATTCCCAAAAATATTGGCTGACTCATACGATAGATACCATCTCATCCTCAGGTTTTTACCACAGACCACACTAAGCTGCAAATGTAACCAGGCCGTGGAAAGACTCGTGTAATCCGCTTGCATCAAGTTGGTGTTATCACGAATAACAGTAAATCCGAGATTGAATCAAATCCGTAGCTACATGGCAATTGCTGCAAAAGAAACTTTTCAGCATTAAAGGCAGATTTTCCGCTAGAAAAGCCGACAAAAAAAGTAATTTATACATACTGCAAGGAAAAAGGCATTAAAAAGGCAAAAAGGCAAAAAAAGGATTTAATGTTATGCAATTGCGATGCAATTTTCAATTTTAATCCCATGTTTCAAGTTACAAATGTAAATAAAATTGCCCCAAAAAAGGTGGTTTTTTTCTTTTCTGGTGTGGCCAAACAACGTCAAAGAAGGCGTGAAGGCAAAGAAGGCAAAAAATAGATTAAACAAATTAAATTGAACGCTACTATGGTAGCTGGCGGATGAAACGCAAAAATAGAACAAATATACTAATAAACTATAAGCCAGAGAGAGAATTTAACAATTTGGCGTTACAAGGATCATTCGGTCGAAAATTTAAGGTTAAGTTTGAGTTAGAAATAGAAGTTTTGTGGCAAAAAAATGTTTTCAAATTCTCGATTTTTGAACTAAATTTGGTGGAGGTATAGTCCGTGGCGCCTATATCAATTCGCAAAAATATTGGCTATCAAGTTGGTGTTATCACGTAACAGTAAATCCGAGATTGAATCAAATCCCTAGCTAAAAGGCAGATTTTGCGCTGGAGAAGGCGCCTTGCAACAAAAAATATTAATTAATTTAAACGTCTGTGACATACTGCAAGGAAAATAAGGAAAATCTTTATTATTTTCACATTTTAGGCTAGAGACAAACAGTTTGGGTAAAAGATTTGTATCAGAGCTGGCGCATATGCAAAAACACAGCAACACTATGACTCATTTTGGGCATTTAATTTGACATTCCCACTAGCTCAAAAATTTCTAACATTAAACTAAAGATTTCAGTTGAAAATCAATTGTGGATCTAAGAACTGCATGGTTTCGGACAAAAAATGGCTCAACATGAGGCTTAAACAGAGACGCCAACAGATGTTTCAGTTTATTGCTGATTCAACAACGAATTCCTTATGCGACAGACGGAATTCTAATCACAAATTCAAAAAAATGTTTATTTTCTCACGTTGACTAATGTTAAAAGCTTGAGAATTTCACGCAACACTTTAAAATTCGTTGTTTTGATGCGTGGCACATAAGAGCTGGCCATATGGGTCAGGATGATCTTCGAGCGAAAACACGTGCGGTAAATGTTCTGCTACGCTACAAGCAAACGCTAAAATCCAAAAACTTTCAGATCTTTGATAGAATACAGTTCTTTATGTGCAGAACCATACCTGGGCATCGTGCTGTCTGAATAACCAGACAAAACGTGGCACTGTCGATTTGAGGAACTGTCTCGAGTTGTTTTTGTTCAAAAACTTCATGTCTTTAAAACTACAAAATTCGTTTTTGGATGAGTTAAAGATGTTAGACTGAAAGCGCTCCGTTCTGCCAGTACAATTCAGTTTAAAATTCGTTGTTTTGATGCGTGGCACATAAGAGCCAGGATGATCTTTGAGCGAAAACACGTGCGGTAAATGTTCTGCTACATGTCAATAGACAACCGCTAAGGTCCAAAATTTTTAGATATCTATAATACAGATCTCAAAGTGGGCATTTCTGGGCGTGATCAGTTGCTGTCAAAAGCGGCGCAGTCGGTTTTTGGAACTATCTCGCGCTATTTCTGTGCGAAAATTTCATGTCCTTAAAACTACGGAATTGATTTTTGAAGTCAAAGATGTCTGACTGAAAGCATTCCGTTACAAACTGTCAGTACAATTCAGCCTCAAACTAGTAGATGCGTTAAAATAACGAGAAGAAAAACAGAAGGTAAACAACCATTTTAAATGTACAACTCCCCCAGTTTCATAGATCTCTTTTTCATCAATGTTGTGCTACAAGGATGTTGAAAAAATCAAAAAAAAAAAAAAATTCTTAGGTCTCTCAGAATGTTATAAATCGCAAAAATCTATTTGCTACTACACTCGACATTGGTTTTTTCTATGGCCAAAAATTAGAAAAGTTGATCGAACCGATCAAGCCGCAAAAATCTTCTGAATTGCTGAATTAAATCTTTTACGATCGCATCAACAGCATTTTCAAGTTGATAGTGTATTTCAACAAAACTAGATTTTAACTGTTTTAAACGATTTCTTGACGGTTGGTGTAAACTAGTAATTCACAAAAATCGGAATATTGGCGTCTGTTTATCATGTGTACCATACAAAAATAGCCTGGTTTTTCTCTCTTTAAATCTTTGAAAACTTCATGAATGTGGATGATCTTTGAGTAGACAAAAGCGAAAGGCCAAAAATTTTCAGTTATCTAAAATACAGTGTAAGTGAAAAACCATTTCTGGGCATCCTGCCGCCTGATTAATCAGACCGAACATGGCGCAGTTGGTTTCAGGAACTGTCTCGCGCTGCTTATGTGCGAAAAATCCATGTCCTTAAAACTACAAAATTGATTTTTGGGTGAGTTAAATGATGTCTGACTGAAAGCGTCCCGTTACAGCCGCCAATTCAATTCAGCAAATTCTCAAATCAGTTCAATGTTATAGAGTGCTTAAATCTATTTACTTGAACGCTCGGCACTGCTTTTGACAATAGCCAAAACTTAGAAAATTGATTGATAAGCAAGCTGATACAAACTTTCATGTTAATTGCCAAAAATGGGAATTGGAATGTTCGCATTTTATCTTAATTTTTGCGCAAATCCAAATTTACGAAATTGGAATTGGGAAAAAATGTTTTACTGAAAGCATTCCGTTTTAATCTGCCGATACAACGCTCAAAAATTCTGAAACGCGGAGATGGCAAATGACAAAAATAACAGAGAACTAACGTCTATTGTAAGCACAAACCGCTATGCCAAAAAACTTGGTTTCGGCGCTATCCCACAAAAAATATCTAGAACTTCTGTTCCCTGTTGAATCTTTCGATACTTGTATGAAACGTATCGAATAGACTTTGTCTACCAGCAGTTTTTTTTTACAAAGACGTCCGGACAACTTGAACAAGACGCCTGGAAAGTCTGTTGGAAGCTAGGCTAAACTACTAAAAAGCCTAAGCAGAGCTTGTCGCAAAGCTTGAGCGTAATTACATCAAATAATTCATTTGTTGAATTTGTCCGTAGAGCTTTTGTAAATGTCACACAGAGCCCACATTATGTAGGTCCGATAACGAATTACCGAAACACAGCGCGTCAAAAAAGGTATATTTAATTATTTTTAAACTTTAAAGTGTTTGAAACGTTTCCTTTTACTGTGCGTTTAATTGTCTAAAATACTAAAATGCCTCAATTGCCAAAAAATTCTCAGATCTTTTAAATGTTAAAGAGTAAACTAAAATCTAATTGCTAGAACGCTCGGCATTGGTTTTATCCATGGCCAGAAATTACAAAAAGTTGATCGATAGGCGAGCTTATACAAAGGTTACACCTGGAAGCAAAAATCTGCTGAATTGCATGTTGAATCTCTTACGATCGCATCAACAGTTGAACAACACGATTTTCAAGTTTATTATCTATCTGTGCAAAAGTACTAAATCTGTGGAAACCTGGTTTTAATCAATTCCTTAACGGCTTGTTTAAATTCGTAATTTACCAATTTTCGTAAGAACTAAACGTTGTGACAATAAATTTGGTTTTGGCGACCGTTTATCATGTGTATAATACAAAAATAGTGCTTTTTTGTTAAATCTTTAAATACTTATACTAAATGTGTCCAATACACGTAGTCTACCTCGAGTTCTGTAGAAAAATCACAATGTGATGATCACAATAAAAACAACAAATTATTCTAAATTTTTCCAAAATTTCAAACAATTTTTCGTAAAACAAATTTTCATTTCTAAAATTTGTGAGTTGAATTCACGTAACCAATTAAAATCACCGAAATGTTGTATTTGCGCTCATTAAAAAAAATTACAGTTTATTCTCAAAACGACGGCTCAATCCAGTAAAAATAGATTTCAAATGACAGCATTATGAGTACAACTCTTTTTCAAAATAAATTTATCATAATTTTTTTAGATAAAAAACTTCAATCATTTTGGAAATATTTCGAGCTAAGCTAGTCTTTATAATGAACAGTCATTATCCGAGTTATTCCAAAAACTTGCTGTTTTAGCTGCTTATTAGTTAATCACGCGTCACCAAAATAAATAAATAAATGAAACAATCATCTTTTGGTTGATCCCAACCAAAAATCAATTTAACAGATAGATGCTTCTCATCCCCCTCAAAAAAAAACTCCGGGAAAACATTTCTGAAAGTGACAAGCGTTTTGAGAAAATTGTTCACAATTTTTGAAAATATGAAAACAATTTTTCGGAACACAAAATCTCATTCCCAAAGATTACAAATTCGTTATACAAGGGCTATACATAAATTGGGTCTGAAAGGACAATCGTTCCAGTAAATGACAACAAAAATTCAAAATAAATGGATATTATCATGTGCAAAAAACTATTTCACTTTTTCATTGAAACGATTGAAACATATGATGGATTATGCATTCTGCCTTTTCTAACATTCTGAATGCTCTATTGAAGTATCCTAAAACGGCCTGATTGTTATTTTTGAGCGTGGAGTCCAACCAAATATCTCAAAATTGCAATTTACGCCCCTGGCGACTACTTAGTGGGAACAGAAAAACGGGACGTTACCTCCTTTTGAAAAATCTAATATTTTTTTAAGGAAAATGTTTGTTTTGAAGGTAAATGATCCTTATACGTCACCGTCACACATTACGTCACCGTCCGCGTTATACAAAATTTTTTTTATCTGCTTCTTAACAAGACTCCGCGACCAAAAAAAGGATAAAAAAGGATAAATTAAAGAAGCAACTGTTGTTAAGCTTGAACAAAAAATCAATTAACAGATAGAAAATACGTCTCATCCCCCTAAAACAACTACGGGAAAACAATTCTGAAAGTGAGTTGCGATGCAACTCTCTCCGATCAAAAATAGAAGTGATATAGCGCTCAACACAGTAGCTTGATTGGCATTATTTTAGTCACTTGTGTTTTTTGAACTGTTAATTTAGTAAACGGACACTGAAAATGACAAGCGAAACAAACAACAAGACCCTTTGAGGGAAAATTAAATTTTTCGACTACTTATCATGCGTTGCTGAAAAATATCACAATGCAATGAATCAAAAATTGCAAATAAAAACCTTCTTTTATTCTGTGAAAAAGATCACATAAGCTTTTCGCGATATAGTTTTGTATTATTTAAACCGGTTATATCGTAATGCTTTTAAAAATTCAAAAATTAATTGAATTAAGTAGCACATGATACAAAAATTTCAAGTTGATGTGTGTTCCTAAGTCTAAGGCCCGGTGGCAATAATTGGTATCTTTCCCTAAACTAGAACAAATTGTCACAAAAATAAAATTTACTTTTAGCTTGATTGGTATTGTTTTAGTCAGTGGTGTTTTTGAACTGTTAATTTACGGACACTGAAAATGACAAGCGAAACAAACAACAAGCAGTATCTTTTCAGAGAAGATTGAAATTTTCGACTACGCGTGAAGCGTTTTTGAAAAATGAGGCAACCACAATTTCAAAAATTAATTGAATGACATTGTCCACGATACAAATATTTCAAAGGTCATATGTTTTCCCAAGTTTACGAAGAGGCTCAATTACAAAATTACAAAACAAATAGAATTTTTCCAAAGAAATTTAGCAAAATTCCAAGCAAAAATAGTTTTACTTTCAATTGCGTGTGTTACAACGAGTGCCAAACCATAAAAAAGCCCCCAAGACGGTAAAAAATCGGAAGCAATCGAGCCGAGAGGCCGAAGCTGAATTAATTGAATTAAATTGTCCGTGATAAAAGGTCACATGTTTCCCTGTACGTACTTCACATGTACGAAGAGCCCGATGACAAAAATTAGAATTTTTCCTAAGGAATTTAACAAAATTCGGAGCTTAAATTACAAAAATAAAACTTATTTTCTGAGGCGCCAGTTATAACCAGTGCCAAACTAGAAAAGAGCCACCAAGCCGGGTCAATGGTAAAAAAATCGGAAGTAACCGAGCCGCGAGGCCGTCCTGAAGCTAAAAAAAATAGAAAGTACAAGAGCATTTGACTAATCTAACGTTTAGCCTTTCACTTTCGAAGAAAAACAGCGAAAACATCGAGGTTAATTAATGAAAGCCCAAATTGCGAAAGGCACTCCGGCTCGGCAACAATCTCAATAATCGAATTTTATGGGTTTGTTGTCGAATTTACGCGAAATCGGCTAAAAACAATGTGCCTTGATGAGAATGGCAAAAATGATTTTTCTGTTTCCGGTGATTTGATGGAATCGTAGCTGCGCCGAGTGCTGAGCTGTTGGTTTATCGATATAAAATCCCACAAAAAAATGTCTAAAACCGAAAGAAACACCGATCAAAAATTTTCTTTAAAATCGTGATGCTGAGAATCAAAAATCAAATATTCCAATTGTATGCAAAGTGAAAAATTTATCTCATTCATTTCATCAAAGCCTGAGAGGCTGGTCCTGATATGGAACTGACATTAAAATTGGAGGCACAACTGACTTGCGACTTGTAACTGGGAACAAACAACAGCGATAATCACGAGCAAACAATTCAGAGGGACTCTGCACACGCAATTGTGCAAACGGAACGCTGTTCTGAACTGTTGGTTTAACGAAGCGAAACCCTTCAACATCTCTCCAAACAAGCCACAAAAAAACAAGATGAAGTTCGATAAAGCTAACTTTCCAACCGTGGTCAAAGAAAGAATTCATTTACATTACATCAATGAGCGCCTGTAAGAAAATCGTCCTGTTGTGGAGCTAACATTAAAATTGAAGGCCCATCTGACCTGCGAATTTGTAACTGGCAAGAACAACAGGAATAACAGAAAGCCTTCGATGTTAGTTTACCAATCTAAAATCCATCAAATTCCTCCAACAAATGTCTCAAAAACAAAAATTTTCTTCAAAAACGCCGATGTCAAGATCAGAAAATCTCATTTTAAAGTGAAAAATTAATCATAATTTACTTCTTCTGTATTTACTTACTTCTTCTAGCAAGCTTCTGTACGAAGTGAATCCTGTTAAAGAACTGACATAAAAATAAAAGGCACAACTGACCAAACTAATTAGTAGTTCGGAACAACCACAGCAATAATCCAATGACCGAGTAAACAATTTAGAGGGACTTTACGCGAGCAATTGACGCACCAACAGGAAGGCTGTGCCGAGATATTGGTCTATCGATGTGTATCATATCCATCTAAATTCCACAAAAAATGTCTATAAACTAAACTAAAACAATGCCACAAATTTTCTTCAAGAAACGAAGGGCAAACGTCAAAAAATAAAATTTTCCTAAAATTGTCAAGTAAAAAATTTATCTACATTATATCATAGAGCGCCTTTAAGAAATTCGCTGTGGAACCCAAAAATTGTAACTGGGCACAACCACAGCAATAATCAATGACCGCGCAAACAAATTAGAGTTCCTTTACGCGCGCCGCACCAGCAGGAAGGTCCACTTTAAAGCACTAGTGCGAAAGTTCATTTCCGACTGGCTGATCGTGTTTACGAAGTGAGTGCGTGTGAGCACAAGGAGGAAGACAATTCAAACATGGCAGTTAGGGTAATAAAAGTTGGCTGCCGTACGCTTAAAGCGCAACAAAACAGGCGAGATGTCAAGCTGAAAGTGAACGTAAGCGGCCAGAAATAATTTTCAAAAGGTCGCTCTTGTCAGTTACAGCCTTTGGTTAGAAGAGCGAGGGTGTGTGGGCGATCAAAGGCCGATTTTCTCTTAAATTCCAGCAGTAAATAGCTTCGTTGAGCAACCGATGACAAAGCTAAGCAATCAGTAAATGAAACTTTGACATGAAGCTTGTAAACAGGGATTTTTAATGAATTCCCGTAAAGTTTAGATTCGTGTGTTTGTGAATTTGAAGCCTAAGCCAGAATGAGGTATTTTTAGATTTTCACAGATTTTGCGAGAATGCGAAATTAAATTTTATATAGCGGTTGATTGATCTTCGCAGAAGAAGGGCATACAATATGCGCTAACAAAACTTAATAAAAATCCAACTGAAATTACCAAATTGTTAACGTTTTGTTGAAAAAAATGAAAAAATAAAATAAAATTAGTGCGTTCTTTTATTGGAGAGAACGCATGCAATCCTTCGTTCATGTTCATTTTAGCGAGAGTGCGAATAGCAACACACAGAATAATTTCTGCCCATTTGACTGGAAGCATTTCTCCATTGGATTTACAAAAACCTTTCGTTTGTTAAATGGTGTAAGGATCCTAGGCGGCTCCGCCCACGTCACACGCCTTAAATTGACTGTCTCCACACTGAGCACCATCACCAAACCATCGACGGCACAACGACAATCTCACAAATTACGAAAGAGCGTTTCATTCATTCTTTCCGCCTGGTTTAGATCGATCAGTGATCAGCGAGCACATGGACAAAAGAGCACTTAGCGCTCAGATTGACGCAACCTTGCGAAACCGCCAGAGGAACAATGGGAAGTAGGCAAAAAAAATCATCAGCTCCGTTCATTCAAACCGTTCATTTGTTTACTGGTCAGTCACGATATCAAAGTTTTAACCAAATTTCTAGAGTGTTCTACCAATTCGCAAAAATGATGACGATTTTTTGATTTCTATTCTGGATTTAACAAACCGCAAGCGCGTTTCTCAATTGATTTTATGTAGGTGTACTGCTGTTTTATGCAAAATACTTAATCTACTGGAATAATTTTACGATTTCTCTGTCGCATTTGCTCCAACCTGCGTATACACATTGATTCAATATTGAAGTTTGGATTGCAACGAGCATCGCAAAAAATACTCACTCCACTTTTATTGCCACTGTTTTATAAATAGCAACTCGTTTGGGAATTAACTTGCGGGTAATAGTGATATTGCAAAAGTGTTAAAATTAGAAAGAACCGATGAATGTTAAGCGATTACTTTCCCAATAAAAATCCCCAAAAACTAAACATAAAAATTCGTTATTGATCAGTCATGGTATCAAAGATTTTCAGAATTTTTTTTTTAGAAACAGGGTGATCATGCAAAGGACAAAAATTGAATTGATGAGTAGCGCAAAATTATGATGATTTTGTTGGTTTCTATGCAGTAAATAACAAACCCCATTTTTTTCAGTTAATAACAAACCCCATAAACCCCAAACCCAAGCAAAAATCAAAAATTTCTCATCGCCCAAGCCTCCACTCGTCAACAAAGGATTAAGGACTGATGTGAGTGAACAAAAGCTGAAATCTGCAAACGAGGAAACAAAATAATCTTGCTGGTAACCAAAAAAGGAACTTAAACGTCATATTTCTGTAGTGTATCTCTTTCTCTTGATATACAAAAAAAAGCTAAAAAATTTACGAGATTTGATTAAGTACATTAGTAGCTTATGCTAGCTCAACTTCGACAAAAATTTGTTGTCTTCTATTTGCTTAAAAATCAGTTGAAAGACTTTTGTTAACAAAAAATACCATGATCAGAATGAAGCTTGATTCTCAGTTGGTCGTCTTCCTTCCCAAAAGTTATTGGAAATGAGTTTATCAAAGATCTTCTTAAAAATTTTCGGAATTATGAAAAGTTCAACTTTTAAATCTTAAAACCAACCTATATTATTTTCGTAAGGCTCGATTGCGCCAGGATCAAAAATGCAACCTCGTTTTTAATCATTGAGCACTAAAAAAGGGCTCTTTTACAGAAAAGAGACTGGAATGAATTAAGGGGTACCGGAATTATTTGAGCGGGACCGGATAGAAATAAGAGGTACCGGATTTAATTAAGAAGGACCGGATTAAAAACCGAACGTGAAAAAAGGAAGGAAAAAGAATAAAACAAAAAGTTCAGAATTGAAAATGTGACCGCATATGACCACTTCATTATGTTAGAAACAATTGAGAGCAAAAATCAAAATTAAAAAACCTTTTCATCATCCGTTTTTATCACTTACCCCACAAATTCCTCTTTACCGAACATCTCCGCTCTTACAGTGAATGTCACGCATTTTTGGCCGTAAACTTGCACATTTGTGCAGCGTACTGTACATTTAAAAGACTTCATTAGCCACAGGATGAGTTTATCTAAAATGACGCAATTGAATGCACGATCCTATTTTCAGCCTAAAAAAGTTACAGGCTCTCCAATCGACCAATCGACGAATCGACAAAAATTGAAAACATTTTTTTACCATCGCTTTAACCACCGCAAACCACCGTTTCCCAACAAAATAAATGCGTTGACATGCACAAAAATAATGTTTTTTTTTTGTTTTTATACTGTAAATAGCAAAATGAAAGAGATTTGGACGGGGCGGTCTATTGGGTCATATGCAAAAAAAATGTTACTGATTTTAAAAAATGATCTTCTCGCTATCTCAAATCAAAGTTGATTGATATAAAATCAAGGTATAAATTCAATCCAGGTAAAATGGTATACTTAATTAATTTGATCGTTTGCAGTGTTAAAGTTATTCCGAAGAGAAATATTCCTCGCCCCGTACAAACTGCAAAAAATAATAGTGAAATCAGAAAAAAAGATTTGTTTTGTTGCGGCACGAAAAATTTAAATTCTTCTATAAATTTCCTTCTATGTATAAATGAACACAATTTGAAATTAAGATAGGTCACTCAATTAATTTGAAGTGCTCTACGAGCATTAACATTTGTTTGTTTTTATAAAAAGTTTACAAATTCATGAATCCTAAGCAATCACTAACATAAGTCAAGCGTGATATTGCAAAAATAAATTAAATGGGAAAGAACCAGTGAATTAACCAATAAGTGAACCA
This sequence comes from Steinernema feltiae, assembly GCA_007213375.1. Taxonomy (NCBI): domain Eukaryota; kingdom Metazoa; phylum Nematoda; class Chromadorea; order Rhabditida; family Steinernematidae; genus Steinernema; species Steinernema feltiae. The sequence continues at coordinate 107,592 of MQUG01000264.1, read as the reverse complement.
ATCAATTATCACGCACTCACAGCATGCCACGACAAAAAACGTTCATTTGTTTATTGGTCAGTCACAATATGGCTATTTAAGAATTTAGATTTTAGAAACAAGGCAAAAAAATTGAATTGATGATTAGCGCAAAATGATTTTATTCGTTTCTATTCTGGAATTGAAAATTCAATTTATTTTTGCAAAACAATGTTGAAAAACTACCAAAAACGTGCCTTGAATCTTCAAAAATCACTAAACAAAAGTTTTAAATATGAAATGAAGCAAGTCAAGAGCGACTTCCAGGATTCGCAAAGCTCCATATTGACCTTTTTTTATCCTGATTTCCGTAAACGTATCGTTTGATAATTAGTCAGTCACGATAGCAGGATTTAACTAGATTTTTAGAATTTAAGCAAACCAAAATTGGACAAGAATAGTATTGGTTTGCAAAAATATTGATGATTTTTTTGGTTTTTCTTCTGGAATTAACAAAGGGCAAACGCGTTTCCAAATTGATTTGACGTAGGTGTACTGACTACTTTTACAAAAAACACTTTATCTACTGGAATAATCTTAAGGTTGGCTCTGTCGCATTTGCTTCAACCTACAGGATCAATTAAACAAAAATAAACGTTGCCTCATTAGAAATTGATACGCGCTCCGTTTTGTCAAATATTTGCTTTGTTTGTTTGCTTTGCTAATGCGAGAATTTGACTCTAACAAGAAGAGTAGTTATACAATAAACAAAAATGGGATTTGTCTAAAGTTTAAAGAATTTAAGACCTTTAAGAAGTCATTAAGGACGTGTTTTTGTTACCAAAAATTACAACCTATGCAAGGTCACTGAATGAATGCAAAAATTGCAACAAAAATACAGTACGACAATGTCAAATAGTTGCCTCTAATTTTCAGAAACCTGGTTTATTGAGATGTGCATTTGCTCAGTGAAATGACCACATCAGACCAGATCAGTTAAGATGGTCAATTCCCAAAATCCAAAAAAAAAAACCAAAAATCCAATTTTTTGAAAATGTTGTGCTAAATTCAATTTTTCTGATTGGCGTTTAAATTTGAAGATCAACTGAGTATTGTTTTCGTTTACCAAATTCAAAAATTAACAACAATTTTGGCGTTGAGTCTCAGGCTTCTCCAGCGACTATGTTGCAAGCTTTTGTAAACTTTTATAAGCACTGTAATCTCGTTTTAATGGGCACATTTTGAACACATTTTTGCATTATATTAGTTTTTAATTGTTGTTAGAGCTCAATGTTTTCGCCAGGCGCCACTCGTCCACAAGTTGACAAATTTAACCAGTTCTAAAAATTCGTATAAAAACTATCAAAAATTAAAAATCGTCTTTATGTTGACAAAATAGTGTTCTCCTATCGGGCAATTAATCTGATAATGTCCATCAAGTTAATATTAATTGTAATCGCTAGACCTGAAACGTCTTCTGATTGACAAAAATTTGAATTAGATGGATCAAGTTGACTTTAAATTTTAAATTAAATTTTGGTAGGCTGATTCGTTGAGATGTACAAAAAAGTTTGTTAACCATTTTCTGCAAATGTCAGTGCCAAATTTATATGTATGTATGTACTGAACCTGTTTCCTAATTAAAACAGATCAGCAAAAAATGAACGAGACTTGGTTTAGTACCTCGGTTTAGTACAACAAGTAATGTTAAAAATACTATTATGAAAGCTAAAAATTCAGAAAAATTCAAATTTGAAAATTAAATTTGTATTCTTTTTGTAATGTTTGATCGACTTTCTCTTCATTTTTTTGCGTTGATTGTGATAAAAAATTTTAGTTTAGCTTGAATTTTAGTTGAAAACGCGACAACAAACCCTTGTACCAAAAATTAATATCAATGTGCTACTCAATTAGTTGAAATTGTAATTTCAGCATCTGAAAAGAATTTTAATAAAAATTGAAATGAGATGAATTCTTCTCACCACCACGGCTAACAAAGTTAAGCTAAGTTAAGCTGGTCAGCAAAACACCGGATACAAAATTTGTAACACTCCCTCAGGTTCCACTTGTCACCAATCAATGCAAGCTGTTCATCTAACAAAAACTGCAAAAATTGCTAATTTTTAAAATCTTTCAAGGAAACAATAGAAAAAATCCAGCGTTTTGTCCTCACCAAACCATCACCAATTTTCACCAACTGCACGTAGTTAAGCCAACCTTAAGCCAAAAAAACGGAAATAAATTAGCCAAAAGATGAAAAATATATGAAATGTTAAATTTTCAGTTTAGCGTTTTCTCAATTCATGGTCAATGAGACGCTTTTATCGAGTTAATCGAATCAAGTTAATCCGAGATATACAAAAATATGACTGATAATACAACTTTCAAGGAAACAATGGACAAAATTGAGCTTTGCGCTCACCTAAACCATCACCAACCGCTGGCAGTTAACCCAACAAAAACTGCAAAAATAACTAATTGAAATCTGAAAACTAGATTTCCTTATATAAATGAACGCAATTTGACATTAAGGTAAGTCACTCAATTAATTTGAAGTCCTCTACGCAGTTACCCCAACCTCATATTAAATAATCAAATAAAAATCAAAGGAACAATAGATAAAATCAAGCGCTTTGCACGTCGCCATTTGTCACCAATTGCACGCACGCAGTTAACCTCATCAAAATACTCATTTGACGAGGGCTGCAAAAATAGCAAATGTTAAATTCTTAGTTTTTCAAACACCAATTTCAAACAATCAAAATTTGGATTTTCTATAAACTTTTCTTTGATTCTCTGGATTAACGGTAATACCACAACCACTACAGTTACGCTTCAATTTACAGTTTTCCGTTCTCCCCATTTGTCCAGCGCTGCGGCTAAATGCTAACAGAGCTCGCGAATTGGTCAGCAAAGCACCGTATTCCAACAACAACTTAAATCGCGGTAGAGAAACACACAAAAATAGAAAAAATCAAAATCTTTGCTCCACAGGGTCATTGAATTACCAATGCTCCTCACCTAACAACGACTGCAAAAACGACCAATTTTCCAGCAGTAAAAATTTGTTGTTTTTCTATAAAATCCCCTCTGATCTCAAATCAAAGTCATTGAGTTCCTGAACTAATTAGATTCTTTGAATTTGAATAGGGCTTACAATTTTATAGGCTTACAAGCTTACAAAAATTTTACTAAAAAAAAAACTTTCAACGAAACAATGGTTAAAATCAAGCGCTTTGCACTCGCCCAAGCCACCAATTGTCACCAACTGCACGCAGTTAACCCTCAACTAAGTCAAGTGGTCAGCAGCAGCAAAACTAATTATCCGCGTTCGCAAAAGCAAAACGTGTCTTCTCGTCTCTCACGCTCGACTACATGAAATGCGAACTACTGGAGATGTCCTCAAGGAGCTGCTGCTGTTGCTGCTGTCAGTTGGTCGGTCTGTCGGTCGCCAGAGCCTCGCTGCCGTGTTCCCCTCCTCTTTTGAATTTGGACTGAGCTCCGAGGGTGATGCCACAAAGTTGACTGTTGCGGTGCGCGCGTGAGGCCCTCGAATCGATGTGGTGTGACGACGCGCGCCTGACAAGTCGCCGTAAAGATTAGCGGCGCGGAGAGGAGCTCCTGCGCGATTATGAATATCGCCGTTCGTAATTGGAAAATCTTTGGATTCGACGGCACGACGGCACGAGGGTGATAACGCCGCCGAGGCAGCGGAGTGTCGTCGTTTAATCAACACCGTTGCACTCGCTCGAGCGCGCGCGCCCTAAGAGACATAATTAGGCGCGCGCGTAGAGCGCTTTCCTGTTACTAAGGAGCAACACAACGGAGAGGCCGAAAAGCGGAATCTTAAAGCGATAATTTGGGGCAGCGAACGGGCGACTGAACAACGAACGCACCGCCGAGAACAACGAGAGGTTATTAATTATGCATTGGGATACGTGCGCGCGAACTCGATCCGCTTCTTCCGCGGCCGGACGCCTTGTTTTGGCCCCCGCGACTTTGTGCCAATTAACGCGAGATCGCAGTGTTCGCGTTTCACTTGGAGGATGGAGTAGAAGGACAGAGGAGCGGAGGCGGATTTTTTGGGTTGATCGAGGGTTAAAGAACAGGATTTCAACCATTCTGTTAATCTTACTTAAAGTGGTTCATTAATCTTGTGCATTAGTTACAGTAGACAAAAGTTCGCACAAAAAATTGAAACTTTGAAATTACCTATCAAATCTTGTGCATTTAAATACGTAAAAACGGATAAAAGTAAAAAATAACTTAAGGCAGTTAGAACAAAGTGCCCGATCAAACTCGTTATTCAAATCTCGAAAAATCAAAAGGTTAGTGCTAAAAGGAATTTCAAAAAACAAACGCAAAAATTGTTTTTTTATTTACCACAATTCACTTTCATTTATACGTGATTCGGGCCGCAAAAATTAAAGCTTATATTGAAACAATAAAAAATTTTTAAATTGGAATTAAATCGAAACAAACAAAAGTTTTAATTTATTTTTAAAAGCGGAATTTAAGAAGCGATTTCGCTAGATTTGCATACCCACCCCAAAAATAACTGAACATTTTTTGATGAAATGAAAGATTCATCTGTTTTCTGTAATCACAAAATTACAAATGTAAAATCGTGTTTGTTATGATCAACAAAAATTTTCTTTGTGCCCTCAGATGCTATGAGCAAGTGTATTTGACGAGTTGGTTAGAAGCAGCTACCGTGAATATTGAACTTAAACAATTACCAAAAAATCTGTTTTTTAATTGGAGAATTTCCAACACAAACGCAAAAATTGTCTTGATTAACCAAAGTTCACTTTTGTCCTGGTATTGACATCAATTACATATTGAAGCGATTGAGTATTCTTGAAATCTAAACAGTAGATTCAACAGGCAGAAATATTGATTTATTATGTTAGTATTAGTATTTTTTTCTTATATATTTATTTATTATACATTATTTTTAAAAACTTTTTTTAAAAAGCAAAATTAAAGCAGCGTTGTATTTGCAAACCTGAATTATTGTGAACATAAATTTTTTTTTCTGTGAAATGAAAGATTCATCTTGTATAATCACAAAGTTACCGTAAAACATAAAACGTAAAACAGTAAATTTTAAACCTATCTGCAATAAAACTATACCAGTAATCTTATCACGTTCTATTTAAACAAATTTCAAATTTCAATTCAACCAAGCAATTTCAACAAAAATAAAAAGTAAATCAACTGTTTGTTGAAAATAAAAAATGCAGATTTCTTCCGCGCATTTGACGCTGAGATTAAGAGAGAAATTCTAACCGCATGTCAGAGTTTAGAACCGATAACAAACTGATAAAACATAGCTTGGTAATGGAGGGAATACAGTTTATTTCAGTTGTGTTATTTAATTGGAGAATTTGCAACTGAAACACAAAAATTGTCTTTATTCGACGTGATCGGACAGCAAAAATTACATACATATTAAAGCGATAAAGATGAATCGGATTTGCATGTGCAGTTCACAAAAAAACGGAAATTTGTGACAAAGTTAGAGAATCATCTGTTTTTAGCGCTTTACGAAATGCTAAAAAATTTTAAATTTCTGGCATTGGCAAGGAAAGTATATTAAGGAAAGCAACATTTGAATCATAGTAAGTATGTAATAGTTTGCAAAAAAATCCGCTTTTTGTATTTATCGCCAACAACACCGGCAAAAATAGTACGATTAATCACATTCCAATCGTTTGAAGAAAGGTGTACCATAAAAACGAAATTTTCATCAAAAACACGTAACGAGATTGTAGGTTAACCAATTATAGAATAACAGATTGACGTTTACGCTCAGAATAGCAGAACAAATCCTAACCGCATTTCGTTGAAAATAGTTGAAAACTTCAAAAATTTTCATTTATTTTTCAGAATGTATAAACCGGATTTGCATGTGCACTCCAAAATTAACCGGAAAAATTGTGATGAAGATAGAGAATCATCTATTTAAGCGATTTATGCCATTTATACAATGCGTATTTTCGCAAAAATTGATTTTAAAATTTCTGCATAATTTGAGAAAAGGTAGCTTCAAACATTTGAATCATAAAAGGTAATTAGCAAACAAAAAAAATTCGCTTTTCGATTTTATCGTCGACGACATCGCCAAAAATAGCACGGCGGCAACAAAATTTTAATCAAAAACACGTAAACAAGATTGTCGGTTAACAAATTACAGATTTACTAATTGACGCTCAGAATAGCAGAACAAAGCCTAACCGCATTTCAGAGTTCAGAACCGATGACTAACCGTGGAAACAAAGTTTTCTGATAGAGGGAAATTGGTTTATTTCACATTGGTTATTGATTGCGAAGTTCTAATTTAAGACAGCTGGATCGCGAGGTATTACTTTTGAGAAATGAGAATTTATGAGAATGAGAATGAAAATGAGAATTCATTTACAAAGAATGACATTATTTACATTAAATTCGGGGCAAAGGGGCAAAAATAAAAAATTCGTTAACAGTTGCAACTCGTGACACAACGACACGAAATGTCATGACTCCGTTGAGGTAGTAGATGGAATAAAGAGCTACCCAAATGGAATTAGAGTATTTAGGAACCACTACTATTTCCTCTCTCACTGACCATACAAGAGAAAATAGAACAAAAAATGCGTAGAGCGAGGAAGATTTTTAGATTCCAGTCGCACATTATTTACTTGCATTTAATAATATTAGATTTTCCAGTCAAACAATGGAGACAAACTCTAACAAAACTGAAAAAACCGAAAAAACGGCAAAAAAACGACAAAGAAGACTAAAAAAATGAAAAAAAATATTTTTAAAAATTTTAGAATCCCATCATCAAACGTCATCTGTTTTATATTTTTCAGAAATGCACTTTATTCAAATAAAAATATTTTTTGTACTTTCACAACCGTGAACAAGAACAAAAATAGAAGTAATTTCCAAGCTTGGAATCGGTCCTTAAACGTGTTGATTATCACTTCTCCAGACATTGTACGCTTAAAAAATCCAGAAAAACACGCAAAAACACGTCACATGTCCGTCCAATCGATGTTCGCTTGAATGACATATTTACAAGTTGGATACACGCACTTCCATCAGGAAATCGAGATTTGTCCTTCAAATTCAATTTCCACGCAAACATGCTACTCTCGCTTTCCGCTGGCCACACCACAATTTCACGATATTTTTCAGTTAAATTTATGTTTAAATTGGAGAAACTAACAGTACCAAAGAACATATAATGGGATCAGAGGGCACCGAGAGCACATACGGTTAAAAGAATTACTCTACCATGGAAAACAGCCAGTCGGTCATAAGTCCTCTTTACTTAAACTTGGTCAGCTTGAAAATGTTGTGGCGTTGCATTAACGGCTTTAGTACTTGAAACAGTAACTCTTTTTATCCAAAAATACTCTTTTACTTTCCAAAAATTTTCTTGAACAGCTGGAACTTGAACATGAGAAAAAAAGGTCACCTAGCCGAACCGGCTCGATAGGTAAAAATCTCAACAAGCAGACCTATTGGATGGTTTAAAAATCAGGCCGAGCTGGGCCTCAAGTCGTCTCGTCCATTCAACGACCAAAAATAAAATTTCAAAATAACAAAACGCTAAAGTGAACGCAAAAAACTAATTTTCTCTAATAATAAACTAATAAATTTCTCAAATCTCAACGTAGCAAATTTATTAAATAATTCGTTTATATCCGCGTGAGCAGTCACAGTCACGTAACACAACTGCAGTAAATTCATCGCTTTGGAGCAATATTTCCCTCTCTTTGAGAATTTTATAAAATGAAATTCTTGAATGTTGATTTTGGTGTCTTTGCATGAATTCTTCAAAAACATCCAAAAATAGTAAATTTTGTATAAATGGGAGGAGCTGCTGCTTGAAATAATCCGTTGAAACAATGCGCGAACTGTGAATCCGGTTGAAATCCGCTGGAGACGGCCAGGAGCGTGTGCAACTACGACATCTCTAATATCCCAAGGTCAGCAGAGGTATAAACAGTAAGGCTTATACCTCTGGCTATTGAATAAGGCTATTGCATCGCACCCTTGGCTTAGAGGCGACAAAATGGACATTTGTTATCACCAATTTATAATCGGTAAACAAACTATAAGGCATTAATACTCCGACAAAGAAACTGTAGAATCGAACGAATACAAACTTCAAAAAATATAGCTTGCAGGCGAAAATTCATCAAGAGAAAGAGCAGAAAGGAATACAAATTGCTAAGCAAATACAGATTGTAAGCATTCATTGTACGCAAAGCATCAGTAATTGAATAGTTAAACTCTCTGCAGTTATGATACTAGATACATTTCCACAACAGACCCAAAAAGTTGTCTTTGATTTGTTTCGGTCTAGAATAGACGCACGGGCTAGAAAAACAGAAATTTGATAAGAAAAACATGTATCAACTTGATAGATTGCTGCATAACGTTTCTTCAAGTTGGTTTTCTTCAAGTTCAAAAATGCTAAATGTGCCAATTGAACATTGCTTTACTGTCTTACAATTATTGACAATTATAATATTACAATTATATTGCTAACAATTATTGGCTAAACTATGCCAAAATAAATGTTTTTTCCCAAGAAAAGCAAATCAAATGGGCAACTGCAATAATATTTGCCCTCATTATTACATCGACCCTAATTGCATGTTGAAAAAGACAAAAATAAGTTATGCGTTTACGGCAAAATCCACAATTGTTGATTGGGGAGACTGTACACTTTGTTCTGAAATGTCTCGAACAAAAACACAACAAACAAATGTTTTAAAAAACTTTTTAATGAAATCTGCTTAATCTTAAAAAATGGCAATGAAAATTGACAAATTGAGTTATCGATATCGATAAAAATGCTAAATGCTCAACATAGTGCCAATAATCAACTTAAAAAACGCAGTTTTCCAAAGGAAGGAAATTTGTTTAACTCATATTGCTTATTGAATGCAAGGTTCTAAGTCATGTAGCAGGAGTAGTAAAATATTACTTTTTTGTAAACTAATGAACAAAAATTTAAAACATTCAACACATTTTTTAGCTTGAGATTTTTGTACAAATCTATTTGTTATTCTTGTGATTACAATTACAAAAGAAGATTACAAAAGATACAGTTGCTTGAATAGAGTTCATTTTTGTAAAACGTAAAGTTACATGTGGTTTGCTGACCAAAAATGATTCTTGCTGAATGATTTTAATTTTTTGCTTCAATTATTTCCAATGTTTGACATTATTCTGAAACGTTCCAAACAGTTTAACGACAAACGCAGGCGTTAAATTTAAACCATCATTGATTGCTGTTTTATTATGCATGCTGCAAAAAATATGACCTTCAAATGAAAGCCTAAATGTTGAGGCAAATAGACAACTCTGAGAGCGTTGAAATGCACCGAAATATGTGACTTAAAGACTTTCTAGAAAAATATGAAGAAACAACAGTATTCGTCAACAAATGCCTATAAACCACTTGATAATTAGCAAATTGACAAATCATATTAAGTTCTAAATTTGCTTGACATTGATCAAGTGATGCGAAAACCAAGATAACCATTATCGTAACAAAAAATCAACTAGGAACTCAAAACTTAAATATGAGTTAAAACTTATCATTTTCAAAACAAAAAAAACGATTTTCCTTCTTTCTGTTTTTTATTCATTGCAAGATGTTTTTTAAATTAAACCTGTAGTAAACTAAATAAAATATCAAAATTTGATCCGATCAGGGAATCGGCTGCTTAAAACAGCCTGTGATTAGCGAAAACGCGAAAAAAGATATGATAAATAAAAGATTTTAAAAAAATGCGTTTCCAGAAGAAACTTCTGAGTAGCTTCCTCTTTTTACTTGTATTTTGTCAGATTTAAATTGAAATTGAAATAAACGCGTGCTTTAGTTCAAATTCAGCGGTTGAAGGCGAAAATGTACAATTTTTGGGATCACGCTGTTAGTGGGATTTTTTAAAAAAGGTCACGGAGCCGAGCCACTAGTCGGCTCGTTTGCCAAAATTATTAAATAGCTGTGGCTTCGTTGATTAAAAATAAAACAAGAATACAGTGGAATGCATCGCAGTATCTTTTTTTTTTGAGTGAAGAAAAGTTGAGAATTTACGGTAACTGTTTTTTGACATTTCGACAAAAATTCGCCAATTTTAGTCGCTTTCAGCAACAAATAATCGTCTTAACAATGAAAAAGGATATGTTCTTATTCATTTATGTCGTTGTCTTTGCATGAATTCTGCAAAAACATCCAAAAATGACTGGAAATTTTTTGATCAAATAGGAATTTCTGGCTCTACTAGCGAATCGGGACCAAAACTAAATTAAAGGGGCCATAATTCGGAATAAAGACCAAAATTAAATCAGAGGAACCAAAATTTGTTTCGATTGGTATTGTCATTTATTGATACTCATTACATATTACATCATGGCTGCACTACGATCAACCCTTCCGGGGTTTGGCTGAACGAGGAGAAGGCGTAGGGTGGGAAGGTTCTGTTTTTAGTAGGAAGCCTAAAGAATTTTAGGGTCTGGTTAATGTTACGAAACCATACGAATGGCTCGCTGAGCTCGCGCGCGCAAAATTCACTAGGCAACCCCTGCGGTAGCTCCTATTCCTTAATTTAATATTAATTTAAATCCTCTTTCGTTAGACGTTTCAAAAATTAGAAATGAAAAGCGGAAATTGATCAAAGAAGCAAAAAAAGGAAAAACTATCCTGCAATTAAAGTGATGAATACATTTCCTCAACAAACCCAAAACATTAACAATGACTTTTGAAGTGCTTTCGTCAAAGCAGAAATTAATCAAGAAAAGAGTCATTATATCTTTTTGCAATGCTAAATATAAGTTTATTGTTGCAAGCTGCTAGGAGTTGCGATGCTTAGCAGCTTCTGGTTTGACCGCTTGAGACCAAAAATGTTCATTTTAGCTTAAAACAACATTAGATTTGAGCTTGCTTGCAAGATCTATACTAGAGGCTCAAGCTGAGTCCCAAATTACAACGCTAGAAAGAAACAAAGTTAATTGTTATTATATTTCAAAAAATAGAAATGAAAAGAGAACATTTGGACTCAAAAATAGGTATTTCTATCTTTATGAATGCATTGGGCATAATCTAAAAGAGGAGGATTATCCCAAACTAAACTATTTCTGAGTTTTCGTAGAGTGTGCTGAGAACAAAAAAGCAACGTTTTGAATGGTAGCAATTAAACTTGTAAGTCCGTAGTCCAAAAAACTGAGAAATTAATTAAACTGCTAAGTTACTGATACTCTATTAATTGTATATAATATATATATAGTCGGTTTCAATCGCGCCATAACAAAACAGAGGTGTGAAGCATAGTATGCCGCGGAGAAAAATCGGGAGGCACATCGCTGCGGGACTCACTCGCGCTCTGGGACCAGCCATATTGGCCGGGTTTATCTTGCTCAAATTAACGTCTTTCGGGGCAAATTGTTGGCAGCGACGTCGCAGACTAAACTAACAATGATCTATTTCCGTTGTCGAGCCTTTTCGCTATTGCATCAGCCGCTATTCCCTCAGTGACAAGCAGCAAAAGATGAAAATTGACTCTCGGCGCGATGTGCCTCCCGATTTTTCTCCGCGACATACTGTGCTTCACACCTCTGTTTTGTTATGGCGCGATTGAAACCGACTATATAATTGTCATATAATTGCGGCAAATTGCCACAAGTTGGCTGAACGTGAACGAAACTGGCAAAAAAATTATTCGTAAGGAAAGTCCACGGTCAGTTCACTATTTTCGCAACGCTTTTCAGTTAGCCGACATATCAAAAATTTTATCGTCGTTTTTTTTTTCAATTTTAGACTAAAAATTTGGATGTTGAGCGATTTTTATAACTTCAACACAAGAAGTACGCTTCAATGTACGCTTCAATAGTCCAGAAAAACAGACAAAAACACGTCACATGTCCAATACATGTTAGCTTAAATGCCATATTTACAAGCAAGCTGGGAACACGCACTTCCATCGGGAAATCTGAATTTGTCCCCTAATTCAATTTCCAAACATGCTACTCTCGCTTGTCGCTTGCCTCACGACAACTTTTCAACATTTTTCAGTTTTAACTTAACTTTAAAATTTAATTTAACAATTTAATTTAATTTAATCTAAAAATTTAACAGTTCTGGTATCATCACAACCGGTTAGATGCAATCCAGTACAGCAATGATTTATGCGTGACATTGATCAAGTGATGCTAAAACCAACACAACCATCGTCGTTACAAAAAATCAACAAAGAACTCCAAACAATTTTGCTTAAATATGAGTTAAAAAATATCATTTTAAAAACAAAAAAAAACGATTTTCCTTCTATCTGTTTTGTATTCATTGCAAGATCTATTTTAAATTAAACCTGTAGTAAATTAAATAAAATATCAAAATTTCATCAGGAAATCGGCTGCTAAAAACAGCCTGTAGTTAGCAAAAACGCCAAAAAGATATGATAAATGAAAGATTTAAAAAAATCGCGATTCCAGAAGAAACTTCTGAGTAGCTTCTTTTTTTTACTTTTTTTATTTAAAATCTTGAAAAAATCTTGAAAAATATGAAAACTTGAAATCCACGCGTATTTTAGTTCAAATTCAGCGGTTGACGGCGAAAATGTAAAATTTTTGGGATCGTGACTTTTACACAACTTGAGTTGAACAAAAGACAACCACATGCAGCTTTAGCAGCGACAACGCAACGCTACACAGCGCCAGAACAATGCTGCGACTTTGAAACACGAGCACAAAATGAGCTCAAGACAGAAAGGGACAAAATGGTTTGACCGTGCCTAAACTCTTGAAAGATATCAAAAGATATCACATGCCCAATACTGTCGTTCCTTTTATGGCATATTTTTAAGCAGAAAACACACTTGAATTAATATGAAAAAAAGGTAAAATGGTAAAACGACAAAAAAAATAATTAAACAGAGCTAAACGTAATTGAGCAGCATATTCCTCCGGGGCAGGACAGACAACCTCATTTATGCATGAACAAGTTGGTCAAAGTAGTAGCAGTATTGCCAAGCCAAGAAATAAAAAACAAAACATTTTTCACTTTAATAAAATTTGATTTTAATTGAAACTAGTCAATTTGCATGCAAGTTGTTCCTAACGAGTTAGGAATTTCTTCCAGTTATTGTACAAAAATTTAACAAAAATTTAACTTTGCGTGATTGGCAAAAAAATTAATTGGAACAGCGTAACGTCCATGACAGATTACTGATGATTTTATTTTTGTCTGTCCATGGGAACAGGACAGACAACCTCGCCTAGATTCACTATTGCCATGCCTAAAACACTTTGAACTAGTCAAAATTAACTAGACTACCTATATGCGCCCTTGGTAGCCATTCCTTCCGGTCTCAAAAATGTAAAGATCTAGTTTTAGCTAACGTGCGTGGAGAAGAACAGCGATTTAAACACAACGTCCGTAACAAATCAATGAAAATTTTCAATCAGTGAAAAGAAAAGTTTTTTGGAAAAGTTTCCACACTTCAAGTCCAAAAAACGTCATATTTGAACAGATTGAATGACACATTTATAGAGTAGCACGCAATTCAATCAAGAAATCGAGATTTGTCCTTTTAACGCAATTTAGCGGCAAACATATTCCATCCGCTCGACAGCGGCTCATAACAACTCTTGGCAGCGATATTTCTGAATCTGATTAGCCCCAAAAAAGCACGAAAGCAACAGTCGTTGGTCTCCTTACTCAAAGCCCTTTCGATCCAGCTGAAACAAATGGCTATTTTGGTTGGAAAAGACCAAGAAACGCCGTTCTAGAGGACGCGACGTTTGTCCTAACGGCGTTGCGCGTTTTGCGGGAACGAGGTCAATTAAGAATGAGGAGAGGAAAACAAAGAAAAGCCAATTCTCCGCGTGACTTCACTCCTGAGTGAGATGTGAGCCGATTTCTAAACAGCAGAGTGTTTTTTTCGCATTTGCAAAGGGTGGTCGTAGGATCTCGGGGCAAAAAACAATGAGCGGAGTGATGCTAGGATGAGAAGAAGGCCAGAAAGTAAATTCAGGGAAGAAACGATTTTGGGCGTGCTGGATTTAGTTGAATTTTTAATTAGAAGAGTGTTTGATATTTTGATGAGGAAATTGTCAAATATTTGTTGCAAAAAACATATTTTCTTCAGAAAGATATCTGATAAGGTGCAAAAAATTTGAAATAAAATGACAGGAGAGCTTTATTAAGGTAAAACTTTTCAGCACTGCGGCACATTTCCAGCACTACGGCCAGAAGGTCAGCAAAAAAAAAAAAGGATTTTGGACGTGCTGCATTAGTAGATACACCCAAAATAGTCTGAGCATAGCTTTGATGTGTAAAATTAGAATCAATTTTTGCTTTACGGCCACCGAAATTTCGCTCTCACAATGTATCAACGTGTTCAATTTCAAGAATTAAAAAAAAATTATAATTTTAATTGTCACAAAAATTAGTTAAACGGAATTTTAAATCTTAAAAGCGTTTGAGCTTATGATGTGATAAATGAAATGTCGAATATTTGTTAGTTTACCAATCGTTAAACAAGGAAAAAAACGATTTTCTTCAGATAGCAGACTGATCAGATAAGTGCAAAAAATTGTAAATAAAATAACACGAGAAGTAAAATAAAGTAAAACTATTGAAGTAAAACTTTTCAGCAAAACCGGCATGAATTGAAAATTGAAAACAAAAAACTTCATTTTTTGTTATAAATAATACGAGAGCGTTATTGAAGTTCTCAGGATACCTGCAAAAAATATAAATTTAAAAAAAAATGAAAATCAACGAATCGACAAAATCTAAAAAGGTGACCAAAACTGAATTTCTTTTTCAAAGATAAAAGTCACAAAAAAAACAAATCGCAAAAAAATTAGGACATTGTGGCATGTTTTTGTAATTTTCTACAAATGTTGTGCCAAAAATGTTATATGAAGGAGTTTTTTTTGTGTTATTAATTAAAAGATTTTAGTATCTTACAAACAGAAGCAATTACAAATTAGTTTGCACCGTGTTGATAAAACCCCGATGCCCAAAAATTTTTATATGGAATAAAGCATTCAACGGATAATCTTTTGAGGTCTCAGTTAGACCTCGAAAATAGACAAGTAGATTACGAAATACAAGACGAACAAATTTCTTAGTACAATAAAACGCCCAAAAAAGTTTGACTTTTGCAGCCTATGATTAACAATCAGTCTGAACGGCATTTGAATGGTCTGAAATGAAGCTTCAAGAGTCAATTTTACGACTATCATGACCTTTGCTTCCACCTTAATTCATTCAAGTGGTCATAATCGCATTGCTAACGCACAATCCGATTAATTCATTGCATTAATGCAAACTTCTGAGAAATTGGGAAATGCAGTTAATCTCTGGTATCAAACGTTGATTGTCCTTAAAACCTGAACACAGCGACTTCTAGTCCAAAGCATTGATTGTAACAAGGCAGCATCAATAAGTGTCCACAAACCGACCATAACTTCATTAAGAACTTAAAACTAAAAAATGTACTCCAAAGAAACAGACATATTCCGTATATCCATCGTAGCTATATCTGTATTCTATTTGTCTATTTTCGAGGTCCAACTCCGACACCAAAAAATCGTCCGCTTAATGAAAATTTGCGGAAATGTTTTATGCATGGATCAATCGAACACTGGAATTCACTCATCAACGGTTTTACTGTAATTTTTCAAAAATGAAGAATTAAAATTGTTTTAACAAATTGTGCTCTCGCATTGCAGCTTCCTGTCAATTCATCTTTGCCGGTCCTGGAATAGCGGATAAAATGTCCAAAAATCTACTAAAAAAATAAAGCTGAACATATACGCGCTATCATTCTGTCTGGCGGCGCGCGCGCGAGTGATCGTCAGAAGACCAGAGAGCGATTTTGTCCTCAACCGCAACATCGCGACTTCTGGTCCAAAGCATGGATTGTAACGAGTTAGCAGATTGAGTGTCCAAGCCTACCGTAAATTCAAACTGAAAAATGTAATCCTTTAACTAATTTTGCTGAATCTTGTTAACCCGTGGGCTTCTCTATTCTTCAAATTATTAAAACATGAAATGTAAAATCAAGCCACACCTGCAAACCTATCTTGCTCTAGCAAAAATGCTCACAACTAAATCAGCTACATTGTAGTTGCTCTTCGTCTCGCGTTCAAGCGCACACAAAATATATTGTTTTAATGGGAGGACGTTGTCATGTAATAATACCAATATAATTATAATACCAAAAAAAGAATAATAAAACGTGTAAATTATTAAAACATGAAGCCGCAATCCAAGTCACACCTTCACGATGCCATCAAAAACGGTTCCTGGCATCGAAAATGACAACAAAAAATAAAATTTTCTTTCATTTTCACTCTTAGTTTTAGTCCAATGAGCTTCAAGCGCCAAAATATATCTAAAATGAGTTAAAACCATATTGAACTGGTGGGACGGTGGGACGCAATGAATAAGGCCGTGATAACAAAAAAGGCTAATTTTTGCCAGAATACCAGAATGCACGGCCACATTAAAGTAGCCGTTTATGGTAAGTTAGTGGTAAGATATAAGCCAAACCCTAGTCACAATCGATTTTTAGGCCAACTTCAAAAAATATTGAAAATTCTCTTCGCAACATACTCTTTAAACAATGGCGGGTCGATTGCCGTCTTTTTCCACTAAAATCGGCTCACTCGAGGCTCAAAAAGGTGATCAAACCCCACGTGCGCAAACATAAAATGTCATCAATGTTAATGGATTCATAAGTGGACTTTGCTGAGCGGAGAAAATGGGCGCACACGTCACACAGCGGATATGCGAGCTTTATTGGTCGCGGTGGAGGATGAGAAGTCCGGAAATTAGTGGAACCGGTTGCGACGTATAGGAACGCGTGTGAAACTAAGAAAACATATTTGCGATGATTTAGCGAACAATTGTACGTTAAATGAGCGTGGCTCAAATGGTAAATTATCAAGGGCCATCAAAAACGCAATCTTAGTTGGTTTGCAAAGAACTAAGAATAAGCGCTTTTCATTTTTTCGCATTTTAGCTTGGCAGAGATCGCAAGTATATTTTAATCCCACGTTGAATTTGCATGCCACGTCTTTGAGCTTAACGGCTTTCTGCATATTTTGCCATATTTTGCGGCTTTCTGCTATAGCTGTTGAATCCTAAAAATTAAAAACTAGTTTGATAGCAAAGAAGCAAGAAAAACAATTAGCGGAGCGCAAATTTAAAATTTTAATAGCAATGTTTGGTTATCGAATTCAATGTTTGCTCAAACCTTGGGGAAAAAATTAAGTAGGCGCTATTGAGCATATCCTTGTGAGTTCGCTAATCAAAAATGAAATTTTAAAAATGTTTCTTTCTTGAAACTTGCAACATTGCTTACGTATACCATTAAATTAAATTAAATTAAATACCCAAGTTAGATTCGTACTGGCCTTAACTGACAGTGCACTTGATTAATGCGAGTTGTCTGGAGTTTGACGCTCATTGAACTGGTTTTCCTGTAAACTACCGGTTGCTGGTACTTTATTTGTTCTTCGAGCTTCGGCAGAGTGAGGTGCTGAGAGCGCGGGGAAACTTAATTTGATATTGTAAACGACGTCTGGAAACAACTGGAGCCAGGAGTGGAAACCAAAAATTATATGACAGAGCGTGGATTAAAAAAAATATTTGGATGACAAAAATTCCCATACGACAAATATATTGAAATTAAATATTTAAAGATTTGCTGAAGTTTGAAAATTTGCTCACGGTAAAGTCTTTTTTGGTAACTGTAGACAACGTTTAGAAGCAACTTCCAGAAGTTTGAAATTTTGAGTTTGAAATTTCATTTTTTGGTAAAAAGTTATTTTAAGTCAACCGATTTGTTGATGAATAATACAATTGACAGACTCAAAAGCAGTGTTTGAATGCTAATCAACGACGCTCAACAGTCTAGACTGACTGAAAACGATTAAAAATTTCTTTTAATGCGTTAATCGGTGATCTTGTTCCTTGCGCCTTTTACAAATTCAAGAGCAAAAACTGAAAAACCGCTAAAGTACAAAAGATAGCCCAAAAATATATCGCGTAGTATATTTTCGAATAGCACGTGCTGTTGCCTATTATTATGTTGTTCGCTAAAGAGTGAGTTGCTGATAGCGGTCGTCTTTTTGAGATTTGTAAAGTACAGTGAATATAATCAAAAATTAGAGGATGCGTGAAATTAACTATGGAAATGAGCTCACAAATGAAACAGTTTTTTTCAAAAATGTAAGAAATCTCTATTGTTGGCGATTACAAAGAAGTTGGTTTAGTTTATTTCTGTTTGCTCGTTCCTCTGCAAAAAAATCAAGAAAATTTAGAAATTTAGTAGAAATTAGTAGAAATAAAAAATTTAGAAAAAATTGTTTTGGATTTTTATGTTGATGCAAAAATTTTGTTGGTTGAACATGTAGATCAAATAAAAAAAGTATCTTGTCATAAAGACCTCAATTATTAGCATAATTATGCTTTACTTGATGAAATAGCTGATGAATTATGAATTGATGAATTATTTGATGAAATAGCTGAAATTCGCATTTTCTGATGCGGTCAGCAACATGAAAACAAAAATGAGCCAAAAAATACTGCAAGCATTTCCGACCAGGTGAATGATCGTATGGTAGAGCTGCCACTGAGCCACGGCGGGTTGCTAAATTCAAGTAAATTGAAATAAGCCGAAATGGTGAGTTTTTCCGACAGATGATATATTAGCCAGTGATGTGAGCCAAAATTCGAAATTCAAGTAAATTTAACTGACACAATAAAGAGATTAAACAGAATTCTTGCCGCATTAAAATTGCATGAAACTTGGCTTTGACCACAATTTCTTGAGTACTGTTTTGACGAAAAACATAAAAAAATAAAAATCAATCGTCGACTCAACAGATTTTGGACCGGATCATTATTAAGACCGGATTATTAAGACAACTTGTGAATTTTGGAAATTGTTTCGTTCAAAATTAAGACACGAGTCAGGGCTGCAGGTCTGACTGCGCATTGTTTCCTGAGTTCTTGAATTTGAGTCTTGTGTGTCTTGGTGAAGCGGTCGTTCAACTGTCTCAAATGATTCTGCTAGACTACTCCAAGCAATTCTGCGTTTCAAGAGCAGTTATTACATGCACACAAAAAATATCTGCCTAACAGGAGCTCAGAAAATAAAGGACAAAAAACACACCGTTTCATCATCATAGGATCAACAAAAAACGCACTTCTTAAAAGTCTCTCTGCAGAAAAGCCACTTTCCTTTCGAACGCCACAGCAGCCCCTTCCCCGCAATGGCCACTTTGCGCTTCCGCTTCAGAGACGCATAATTGAATCGTCGTTTAAAAATTACTTTCTGCATGTTGCGCCGCACCCACCTGGAGAAACAATCGGGAGGCCACGCTCGACCCTGCGACCTGTTGACGGCGGACTTTGGCACATGGCGAGGCGAGGGCGTTAAGGTCAATTAGGATGAATTCGACGATCAACAAGGGCAGAGGTTGTTGCTTCCATTTAGGGAAAATCAACCTGAAAGAAACACAAAAATTAGATTAGCTTGTTAGGCTTTGTTGTACAGAAGCAAAGCAAGCACAAAAATTGTATTGATTTGTTTGCGTTTCCGCGCTATTCTGTGTCTTCTGAATTTCAATTACCAAAAAAATCAAACAAAACTGTTAGCTTTGGGCAAAACAATTCCTCAAAACGAAGCAATTTGATCATATGAAATAAACAGAAACAGCAATGTAAGATTCAAAAATACGACACGTTCAAGAGTCAAAAAATGAAAAAATACAACGGCTTTCAAATTAAATTATGCAAACTTTTCTTCAAAAAATGCTTATTTCCTCGCAAACTTTGAAAAAGATAACGGCGAGGACAAAAATTTGTTTCTATCTATGAGCGTTCAAATCTATTATTTCTGATTTTTAGTGAATATGGTAGCTTAAAAACTGGGAACAGCATCCCTAAAGCCCATCACTCATCCTTGAAGCAACAAATTTTGAAACAAATACTAGTGGCTTCAACGACTCAAAAAAGCTGTAAACTCAAACCGGTTTACAGGCTCAATTTATCTATTTACAATTTATAAATTGTGATTGGATCAGATTCGAAGCTCTAAAAAAATTTGTAATCATTTTGAGATTCTCATTGCGCCTGTCTGGCCCACAACGAGGTCTTCCGTACAACAGACTGAGAATCATTAGGCCAGTGGTGGATTGTGTGATCGCACAACATTGATTAGTCGTTAAAACCACGTCTTTGAACCTAAATTAAAACTTAAAATAAAAATTTTATTAAATCCAATTTTGATTTTGAGGATCCAGTAATTTTCTCTTCGCCTACCATTCCGATTGTCAAATATCTCCTGATTATTTTTCTAACTGATTACAACAATTCAGAATTTGGGTCACAAAGTTTTAGCAAAAACAAAGCATATTTATTGTGTACACACCCAATTTGCAGCCCTGTCGCCCCATTTCCACCAAACACTACAGTATTTTCAACTTTTGTCAAAAAAGGTGTCTAAATAAAAAACAATTGGTGCACGCAGAAATCGAGCAAAAAATCGTTTTTATAGCCTGTTCCTTCTGGTGTAGGCGGCGTGTTATGTTATGGCGGCGAGCCCAAAAATTTGAAGAAATAAAATTCAACCTTCTGCTGCTTCCAAAAAAAATCAAGATTTTTCGAAAGAAATTAATCATTTCATTTCAAAAAAAAAAAATTAATCGTTTCGACTTTCAACAATCAAAAATAAATTCATGCTAAAAATTGATTTTGCCAAAGTAGTGGACGGTCATAAATCTTTAACATACTTCAACGAAAAAACGAAACGAAATCCCAAGAATTCCGACAGTTTGAAGCTTCTAAAAAACTAAGCTTAAAAGCTTTTTTGTCTGTTGTGGCTCCCAAAAATGTAAAAAACTTGATTTGATTTGCGTTAGATTAATATTTCATTTTATGAACACAACAAAAACTTGCAACTCCTTTTATTTCAAATTATTTCAGGTTGTGATTTAACAGATTTAACTCATGTGATTGTGCTTTAACTCAATTCAAGAAAAAATCAGTTACATCAAAAAATATTATATTATTAATATTAAAAATATTACAAGACTCTGCTTTCTTAGTGGCCATTGTAATTGAATGGTAGTGCATTTGCCTCTCACCCGACAGGCCGCGAGTTCGAATCCATCTGCGGGAAATCTTTTCTTATTTTTTGTTTTTGGCTTGACAACAAATATAACTTTCTCGCCCACACAAAACTTGCATTTTTAAACTTGCATGCATGCAAAACAAAAAAATGCATTTTCAAACTGAAAAAGCATGTTCTCTGCGCGCTCAAAAATTTATGCAGTTTTTGCCCTTTCCCATCGTCTTTTGGGCAGCTGTTCTGCTGTGTGATAAAGTTTTGTGACTGGTAAGAACACGAGAAAATCATATTTGTTGGCTATTCAAATCAATCACAAAAACACAATATAATTCGCAAAAATCCTGTGAAATTAAACCGAATGGGGCTGATTTGACAAACTTCGGAACGGAGTTTTTGGATTTAAGATTATTCGATTCCAAGCGGTGTGAAAACGTTTTCAGTTTGCAAAAAATACACAAAACAAACATGTGGAATTACGAGTGTGGAATAATTGTCAATTATCCCCTGAGAGCACTATGTTTGGCCATCAAAAATTCTGATTATTTTTTTTACTATAGTGGAGAATTTGGGTCACAAAGTATTACTTACACAAAGGTCTTTTACACAAAGGTCACAAAGTATTACTTAACCAAATACTGAAATGTTCAACAATGTGCATAACGTGAAATGAGAGTAATTGTTTTTCTTTTCTTATTTTTTTGTTTTTGGCTTGCAAACAACAAATATGACTTTCTCGTGAGCCTGCCGGTCAAAAAACTTTTTTTTTTAATACCTTCTGAAAAGCGTCTTCTTTTTGCAGTTTTTGCCCTTTCCCATCGTCTTTTGGCAGCTGTTCTGCTTTCTGACTGGTCAGAGCACGAGAAAATCATATTTGTTCACAAAAATCAATCACAAAAAACAGAAAACTGTTTATAACTTATTCTTATTCTTTCAAAAATGTAGAATGAGAATACTCGCTTACAGAGGCTCGAAAAGCGCGATGAAAACGGTTGTTGCATGTCGGAATAGCGATGGCTCTTTTTTCCGGTGGACATTTGCAAAACCGGAGCTCTATGGTCTTTCTGACACAAAAATTGGAGTCACCGCTTATGCTAAAGATAATGGTCAAACTATTAAATGGAATGACTTACAAGACTTGTTATACGGAACCCGTGAAGAGGGAAATTATTTGTTTGCATTTTAAAGAGAGAAGAGAGCCTAAAATATCAGGAACTTCTGGAACACACGTTTTCTTGGCTTTTCAAAGCTATTAGCACTGAAAACCTCAGATAATCAAAAAATTTAAACAATTATTGCAACCTGACAAACCTCAAAAACTGATAGAACTGCATGACTTGTGTATGGCTATGTCATGATGACTTCCAAACGTGGTGTTTTGGTGTGAAAACCCAAAATTTTGAAAGAATATGCATGTGTGCCATAGGCGAAGATCGCGAACTGGGAATTTAATTTTATAAGACCTATCCCGTACATGAGAAACCACGTCAGAAGTTCAAAAATTGTATGTCTATTTGAGTTATCCGATTCCTGGTACATATTTCAATGTTTTTGAGGCTTAAACACGTGATGAATTTATTTTTGAGTTGAGTTTATTTTTGTCACGATATAACAATTTCATGTTAAAACAATTTAATCAGCAATATAAGTCCAAACTATGTTGTGGAAATTTGTAATTTGTAACTTATACAAAAAATAAAAAATAAAAATTAAAGTGTTCTAACGCACTACGTTCGCGCATTGCAGGTTTTCGTGAATTCCCAAAAATATAATCTTGGACACAACCAACAGGATTGGTAACAAATTAATTTAAAAAAACTGAAATTGATTTTCTATTAATTACATTCCCGTCAGCATGAAATGTCATGCCAAGTGCAAAAATGTATTTTTAAAAAACTTCTTGACCATTAGAAACTATAAAAAGGCTGGCTGATCGACTGGTGATAAATTGATTAACTTTATAAGCTGATAAACTTTGAAAACCGACCAAAGCTAAAAACAAAATCGTACCAGTTTTCCACGTCTCCGTCAACTCTGAAAATCTGCCCAAAGGCAGATGCTCGCAACAAAAATGATTCAAACAACCGACTTTCGGTACTTCAAATACTTCAAACATTTCGGTAGTTTACCAACACTGTCGTAGATCAGCGTTTCAAGGTATAGAACGTTGTTGGTGAGCTGTTTCATTTAACTTAACTGGTGCGAACGTTACATCAGAACGTTCAAGCGGGTTCAAGGAACAAACAATCATGGAGCATTTTAGAATGCGTTTTTAACTTGAACTGCGCACTATTTTAAGAATTTGACAAAATGCCGCAGACAGGCGTAATTGTTGGCTTACCATAAGCTTCGCGCTTACCGGAGGAAACCAAGAGGCAAGCCACCACTGAATGAACCACCGCTAGTCGCAGCAAATATGAAGATTCCTCTTCGACCTTTGCGGCAATTGTAGGATGTCTGCGTGAAATGTCATCTCACCGACGAACGGTTTCTTCAAAAATTAAAACAATAGGGAAGCGTCAAATTCGAAAAATTTGTTGTTTTTCTTTGTTGAAAACATCCCAAAAAAAGATTTTTTGGGATGTTTTTGTGTGTTTTGCAATGCAATTTTCAAAAATATGTTATTATATTATATTATATCAGTTTAGCAACAACCAGTTTCATAACATGCGCAAAGAGCCAAAAGAGTAAAAAGTAACTTGTTGCAAAGTTGGGCGATTTAAAGAAACTCAAAAATTCAAAAGGTAAATAAATGACTGGATAGAATGCGGAAATTATTTGACTTATTATCGTTTGTATTATCGACTTGTTCCCCACAAGTCCCCACCAAAGCAGAAACAAAATCTGAAATATCGATAAATGTGAAATGAGAAGAGCTTTCAACTAAAGTTTGTTTTTTACCAAATTGTGCACAAATTCACTTGCCTGTAGACAATCGAATAGAACGGACGCAAGTAAATTGGTAAAAACATCAAAACTCTTTCAACGGTGCATGTTTTTGTGTCTTAAACACACGATGAAATTAATTAGTTGATTTTATGCTTGTCACAATATGACAATTTCATAAAACACCAATTTAAGCAGCAATACAAGGCCCAATTCACTAGTTCACTCGCCAAAACAGTTGAGACAGTTCCAAAAAATGTTTTTCGATTTAGATCTATCTAATTCTTGGCTTCATTTGATAACCAGTAAACTACATTAAAGTTTGAATTATTCCTATTGTTTATAGAATGCTTTTAAATCTGGTTTGCGCGCAAAGTCAACGCCAGTTCATCATTTTGTTCACTATGGACCGTCCATCAGAAAAGAATCAAGAATTTAAAAATCTTTAATTTAATAAAGAATTTAAAAATCAAGAAACAACAATTCAAACAATAATTGGATTCAAAAAATTGATTTCACTCCAGCTACATCGCGAGGCCGTATTTTTCAAATTTGCAAAAATTTAATTTGCATTTGCAAAAATTTGCAAAAGCAAAAAAATGCAAAATGTGATGTTCAGCCCAAACGGAATCACCGCATGAGGAACAGATGAAGAGTATGTCTGTCTTAGAGGAAGACCGTTAACTGGATGAACGCAAATTACAAAATGTACAAAAATTGTAATTTCTTACGTTATTTTTAATTTTGTGGCTTAGCGGAACATGTTGCTAAAATTGTTAGCTAATTAGAAAACAAAGTCCGTAAATGAAACAGACAATTCTTCAAAAATGGATTACAGCTTTAAGCAGTTATAAGCGAAAATTTGTAGCTATGACTTGAAAACGGGCAGAATTGATAGACAGCTAGTAGGGTAAATGACAATTTTTCATTGTTTCCGGGCCTTTCAGACGCAATACTGTGTTTCCATGGACGTTCTAGTGGCTCAATAATCGCAAATTAGAACAAAGTCCTAATTTAACTTTAAAAAGCCAATTCTTACGAAAATATAAGATCAATTCAATGTGGATAAATCGCGAAAGGCGTTTGAACTCAAAAAAATAGTTCCATTTGAATGACCATCAAAGTAGATACTATCAATGCTAAATAAATGAATCTAAACCTGATTGCAGAGCAAGGTCATTGATTCGCAGAATTGGAGAACACGACCTCCTAACGAGACCCATCGCAAAAGCCAATTTCCTTCAGCTTCAACCTTATTAACCGCCGACCATCGGCCAACTTCCACCACTCCTCCGCTAATTCGCATCTCCGCGACCACCCCTGAGGGGAAAATTCCAGAGTCAGGTTGCCGACTCTCGCCAACTAGGTAATTAAGTGCCGTGACCAAAAAAAAATGCGCCGCGCCACAGCGTTTTTGATCGAAGGAGAGGAGGAAAACAACGCCGACTGAAAGAATTTTGAAGCGCGAGGCCAGCCGTCGTCAATCGAAGTCAAAAATCACGAATTCGCTAGTGAGTTGAATTTAATTTAATCGAATTCCCGGTCCTCCAACGATTTCTGCGGACGTCATCAGCTGATATGTAAGAATGGATGCATGGAGTAGTTGCAGTGACCTCTAGCGGACCATGCAACATAGATTTGTGGTCTGCTGCCGTCCGAGGGGATGCAGCGGAGTCAACTTTTGCACAAGAAGAGGAAGCGGAATTTATTCGCATCTAATTATTATGCAGTGCAGGCGGCACTTGCCAGCAGCTGGCGAATGAAAAACGGGCAACTTGGGGTAGAAAAAGAGGACATAAGAAAATTGAATGAGTAGAACACAAAATGCGCACCCTTCAGCGCATAAGTGACTTCAAAAATTGTACAAATTTCTGAGAATGTGACAATTTCAAGTTCTCGGGCTCTAACCACTTCCGCATAAGCTAAGAAAACAACGAAAAATGAAACAATGGAAAAACGGCGCCCCGTCAAAAAACAAAAGACTAAGAGTTAAGTTTTTGGCGCAATAAAACAAGGCTTCAAGACTACTGACAATGACCGGAAACCTAAGGCAGTTAAAATATCAGACTTACGAAGACTATTCTATCTATGACACATTTATTTTAGTGACTGTGTACAAAATTCAAATTGAGAATAACAGAATTCATTTAGATTAAAAATCAATTTTCGTCTGTGTCCATCACCGATGACAAAAATGTAATTTTCATTATCACATTTGAATAACGTGCGTTTATTAAAAATTAAAATTAATAAATCTCTGCAAAAACCGTCCAAAAATCCAAGAAAAAATCAGAAGCTTGGGGCCTACTGACAATGCCCCGAGGCCTAAGGCGTTAAAATATCAGACTTACGAAGCCTATTCTATCTACGCCACATTTATTTTAAGTAATTTTAATTTTGATCGTACACCTGAAAAAACAAACTTGTAACCAAAGCCAAGCGATGTACAACCCTGTGCAAAATTAAAAAAAAACAAAAGTGTTTAAAATATTTTTCGCTCCTATTCCAGCTTGCCTGTCCTTGCTTTTCGGCAAACTCACAGATAATCACTAATTGGCTGCTGTAAGACCGGAGAATAACAAGGAGCAGACAATTAGAATCATCAATCAATTATCTTTTAAAATTAGTTTTTGCTAGTGCATTATTTTTATTCACAAAGTGCACCTGAACTGTGCGTTATAAAGATTACACTGCCGAGAAAATGCGGGAATGCATGGAGTGCAAGCAACCCTAAGCAGCCATGTTCCTAAGCCGGTGTTCGTGATCGCTCGAGAAACAGATATTTGACTCTTGTAATTCGAGCGCGGTTTCAATCTTGTTTTCAAGTATTCTTGGGCTAATTCCGAGAAATTGTCCAAAGACAAAATGACCGAAGATCCGATGCCCAAAATTGTCAAAATAAAATTGAGTAAAAGCACTGCTTGGCTGAACGAGCAAAAAACGAAGAATGAGAAGGATGAGAAGTACACAATGAGAATCTTTGTTTGAAACTGGTTTTAGCCGCTGCTTCATCTTTATTCACAGCTTTCTACGGATTGCACCGTGCACCGTCGAAAGGTGTTAAGCCTTGCGCGTTTTTCATGTTCGTTTGAGTAAAAATCGCGGCATTTGTAAGGCTTTAGACCTGGTTCATGTGCAATTGGCAATTTGAGGAAGCAAATCTTTGCAAATGTGTCCTCGATCATGTCTTTTTAGTGACCGCCCAGGAACAAAAAACCTGTAAACACTGACTCTTATGATTCAATCCAACTCTTGGGAATTTTTTACAACGTCAACGTTGTACATATGTATGTACAAAAATTAAAAAAATATTAATAAAAATTAGAGTGTATTGCAGTTTCTTGTCAATTCAAATCTTGTCTGTCGTGGAATAGCGGACAAACTGTCGAAAAAATTGTTTGTGATAAAAGAGTAGACATTATCATTGGTTAACCGATACTGTATTTAGTGGAACTCGCTCTGCTGACCTTTTATTAACATTTCAAAATCAAACATAATCAAAATTTGAAAAAATAATGTGGCATCACCGCCTAACATGTGGCAGAACGGCAGCACCGCCTTACAGGCTGCTCGCCAAATAGCGATAAAGAGAATAACGATGATGCGAAGTATTCAACGGACTCAATTGATTGCCGGCATTCTAAAATCGATCAATTCTAAACTCAAATTGTTTTCTTACTTTTGTTTGACAGCACCCGAAGCACACGTCATAGTCAGCGTGATTGTCATCGAAGAAATCACCGCCCGTGTAGCCGATTTCGAGGAATCGCGGCTCGTGGAAGTCGGGAGTGAGGTCTTCCTCTTCGCAGATGTTTGGAATTCGCTCCGGGGGGAATCTGAGCTCGCAGGAGAGTTTAGCATGATTAGAAGTTTGGAATCACGAGTTGGCGAATACATACGATAAGCAACGCGTCCGATGAGCAGCACGAATCACCGGATTGCTCCGAATGTTGACTTTGCATCTTTGCCCAGTGTACGGGTTAGGGCGGCTAATCCTGCGATTTCTCTTAGCGATCTAAGGACGCTCATGATAGCAAATGTGGCAGCAAACCTTTTAAATACTATATAAACCAGTCAAAAATGTGCAAGTGCAAAAATTTCAATCCAATTTGATCACTCACGGTAAACTTTGATGGCCAAAACATTTACACATTATGACAGTTGACGAATTTTGTGGAAAATGTCAAAAATGCAAGTTGTTGCAAAGTGGGTGATTTACTCCTACTCAAAATTACTCAAAAATTTGTCATTTTGTTCTAATTTGTTCTATCATAGAATGAATTGTTTGTTAATCAACGGTTTTAAATGCTTTCAAGTAACATAAATTTTAGATTTAATTGGTATTTGAGGTTCCATCAAAAATATGGTTGAATGACTATCTGCAAACTATATATGTGCCGCAGTGCATTTTTCGTAACACGTGAATTTGCATTTTCTTAGCGATTTCTCTTAGCGATCTAAGAACGCTCATGATAGCAAATGTGGCAGCAAACCTTTTAATACTACATAAACCAGTCAAAAATGTGCAAGTGCAAAAATTTCAATCCGATTTGATCACTCACGGTAAACTTTGATGGCCAAAACATTTAGACATTATGACAGTTGACGAATTTTGTGGAAAATGTCAAAAAATGCAAAGTGGGTGTTGCAAAGTGGGTGATTTACTCCAACTCAAAATTACTCAAAAATTTGAATCAACGGAATGGATAGAAAGATTAAATTGTCAGTCAATCAACGGTTTTAAATGCTTTCAAGTAACATAAAATTTAGATTTAATTGGTATTTGAGGTTAACCATCAAAAATATGGTTAAATGACTAACTGCGAACTATACATGTGCCGCAGTGCAGATTTCTTTAGACGAGAATTTGCATTTTAAATTAAAAATTCAATTGCTGCCCAATTTTTAACGGTTTTTGGTTCGAAAACTAGAAAACTAGGAAACGAAAACATGATGAGTCAGAACCCCCAAATCAAAAATGGTTTTGAAAAGTTTGTTTTTGAATGCTTTCAACTAACAATATAAAAATTAGATTTACTTTGAATTTGAGGTTTACCTGCAAAAATTGTCTTGATTTTATTTTGAACTAAAAATTCAGTTGCATTTTAATGTTATTGATTTTTGGTTCGCAAACTGCGAAACAATGATTGAGCCTGCACGACTGCAAAGTGGCTGGTTTACAAGAATTCAAAAATTTTAATCATCCGACGAAATGATTAAATTGTTCAAAAAACAAATTAAATCAACGGTTTTAAATGCTTTCAAGTAACATAAAAATTAGATTTAATTTGAATTTGAGATTACCAATCAAAAATTGTCTTGGTTATATGACCATCAACAATGGTCATGCATTTTAAATTAAAAATTCAGTTGCATTCAGTTGCATTTGTTTAAGACCAAACTCTCCATGGGATCAAAAAATAGAACTTTCAAATGATGTACAAAATCGAACGAAATTTAGCGGCAAACATATTACATTCGCTCGACGGCGGGTGGAAATTTTGTTGAGTCGCATCGACTAGAATCAAAAATGATTTTGAAATATTGGTTACTGTTGTGTGAGAGAGATCTCAACTGTGCGGTAGATTACAACTTGAGTTTTGTTAAGTACCAATCTTAAGACCAGAGTTAAAACCAGAATAATAAGGACAGAATCTGGAAGATCTTATCATCGAATCTTGAAAATTTCTAACCTAATGGGAGGATTCTGTTTGAAGAAATGTGCAAAATCATACGATAACGTAAAATAACAACAAATGGTATTGGAGTGAGATGGAGTGTCCGTTTCAAAAATTGATTAGATTCGTGGTAACTCTTACCCTAGCCGCACTATGCTGGTCGCAGTTTTTGTGGCGTGGAAGGCCAAGATCGCCAAAGCGATCTTTCACCATAAAGCCGCAGTCACGCGGGTATTGCTTTTCTTCAGTCCAGGTCATTGGAAAAACGTGACGGTGTTCCTTCAATGCGCGTATGAACGCCAGACCAAACGAGTCATTCGGTGACAAACGGTGTGACCGTTTTAGCTGCAAAAATGTCAACTTTTTTTTTAATTCAAACCTGTTTTTGTAGTGAATTAAATGTAACTAGCCGCAAAAACTAACTCCTACGGGGTTTTGGTGTCTAGTTTGCTTTTAAGCTTCATGCTTCATGCGACGTCGCCATCCCAGTGCATCTTTGCGACGCTGCCATTCCAGCGCTTCTTTGCGACGTTGCCACTCCAGCACAAATTCAAATTAGTGAAATTGAAAATACGGCAAAAATGTGTTAAAAACCTGAAATTTGTTTGTGTAAATCGTTTTTGGTTGAGCGTTTTGGAATAAAATGAAAATCACGAATCATATTCCTTCTGTGCAAAATATCGTTTCATCTTCTGTCCGTCAAACCATAGGAAGACTGAAATGTAAAGAAACAGAATTTTCTTTATTCTATTTTGTAAAACAGGTTCGACGGCATACATCAGTTCTAGATCAGTTCTCAAATGCCCGCCCAAATCCCCAAAAAAAACAAAACATCAGATGCTTGCAAACAAATTAAAATACTTTAGACCTACAGTCCAAATCTATAGAACTCAAGTTGTATGCCGCCAATCCGCTCCAAATCGCACACAGACATGCATTCAAGCATTACGAAGGTCACTGTGGGCTCGGTTTTCAATCTAACTCATCATGGAAGATTTGCGAGCCGAACGCCCCGAGGTGGCAATTCACGTTGAATACATCAGATACAAAAATGAGCTCGTTTTGGGACCTTGTTTTATTCATGACACTGACACTTTAAACCAAGTGAAACCAATCGTACAAAACCCTTGTAATTCGAGGTCGCGAAGAACGTCAGACGAATGACATCAGAATCACGTAAAAAGGCTAATAAACGCTGGTCAAGACAAAAAGAGTACTGACGACGCTGCAGAAAGCCACATCATAGCACACCAACAGTCCTCGCGCAGCTCTCAGCCTCCCCCACAGTACACAGACATACAAATCGGTTCAGAAATCTTTTTACAGAAAACAATATGACAAGTTTGAGTCTCTACTTCGTTCTTCTGTCGTTCTCCAGATGGAGACAATACTGCAGGTCTTGCGGTGACATCGCGAAGCCCGACTTTCTGTACATCCAGCCAAGATGTCCGTTGCTGTCCGCCTTGAGAAGACCGCAGTTGCACAAACGCAAGGCACACTGGTAGGCTGCGCTGGGCGAAAGCGGCTCTATTTGCTCAGAATTCCTCGAAATCGCACGATAGTTTTTCATTTCCTCGATTCCGGTCGACGAGGTCTCCTCCAACATGGCGATCATGATCATTTTTTCATGTCGCGACAGCATTCCGACCAATTCTGCTCGATAAGTTGACTTTGCTTCTTCGATCGCGCTTTGAATCTGAAGTATCAACTGTAATTACGGTGCTCCGTTGACCCGAGCTCACACTTTTCAGCTCCAACTGTTTGCTCCTGGCCTCGATGGCGAGTTCGGCAGCTCTTTTGAGCAAGTCAAGCGCCTTGCGAAGATCACCGGAAACGGCGGCAACCTTTCGACTCGCAAACTGTACGGCATCCCTGGAGATGAATGTCGCTCCCTTCAAGCGGTCCTCGAGGATCGATCCGATCTGCTCAAACTCGTACGGTTAGAAAGTGAGGCGGTTGAAGCCGATCCTACTCGTGATGTGATTAGGAGGGACAAAGCGCGTTCAGGAAGATCCAGGGTGTTCGCAATGGCGATCACGTTCACGCGGGATTCAGGGACAGCAGCCCAGTTAAAGATGTCGTAGATGATGTCTTGCCGCTTGGTACAGAGCAAATCGAGCTAAATTTTGGTCATAAAACCAGCAGAATAAGGAATTGTCTAACCTCGTCGACAAGCAGAACGATGGGAGAACGTTTAGAATCCTTGTATAAGAACATATCGTTCAGCTTTCTCCGTGCCGTTCCGACGGCAACTCTGCGCTTCGCAAAATCTGTGAACAGTTGATTGTGGACGGCGACAAAAAACTGCTTCGGGTTTGCCAGTTCCATGGCGTTCACGCGGATGAAGTCGAATAGAGTGACGGTTTTACCCGAACCTTGAGCGCCGGAAATGTACATCGACTGACTTGTCGAGTCTTCACTTCACAGTTGTGGCATCTCAGCGTTCTTGAAGAACGTTTCTATGTGGTGGTATTCTTAAGTACAAGTTCTCGGCACGCGATTGTTACGCGATGTTAGTGCTAAAGG
Organism: Steinernema feltiae; assembly: GCA_007213375.1. Classification (NCBI taxonomy): domain Eukaryota; kingdom Metazoa; phylum Nematoda; class Chromadorea; order Rhabditida; family Steinernematidae; genus Steinernema; species Steinernema feltiae. Next base: position 75,389 of record MQUG01000264.1, on the reverse strand, counting down.
GCGCTTTCACTCGTTTATTGTTAAAACAACCAAGGCTAAAACAAACAACAATTAACCAACAAGGGCAACAAAAAACAACAAAATCAACTAATAACGGTGGTTCCTTGCTTTGGCCCTGTATTGGCGCATCTTGGCGCTCCGCTCAGCTTTCTTAATTAACCAGCGCTTGGACGCTTCGGCCTGCAAAAGAGCCAGCGACCCGAGGCGGTCACGTTCTGAGGCTTTCGAATTTGTCGAAGTCAGGGAATCCGAGGGCTCCAACCCAGTGGCCGAATACGTCGAGTCCGACGTCTTGGAATCGCTCAGGTCGGCGGTCGTCGAGTCCGTCGAGTCCGACGTCTTCGAATCGCTCAGCTCTGCGGTCGTCGAATCCGTCCGACCGAGGCTAAAAAGCAACGAGATAACAACGCAAAAATCTTTATTTCTATCTTTACCTCGTCTAGCTTGGTCGCCCAGGACCAGAATGGCACGAGTTGGTCCGTGCCAGTTTGCAGATCAAGCTAAACGTACACTTATTATAAAACTGTCACCGAAAATAAGACTTACGTATCGCTGGTACCGAGCCATACGTACATCTTTCGACGACAATGGCTTCGTAACTTTAATGCGAAACTCCAAGACAGCTTCCCAAAGCAGGCGTCGGTCCAGATTCCACTGGCGGCAAAACTCCAGACCTCTGTTCAGTTGCTTGAAATTCGGATATGGATTTCGCATATTCAAGGCTCCAAGTCCAAGTCCATACTAATGAATGCTGAAATCTATCAATAATTGGTCAAAGTAGCCTTGCAAAAGCCGTGATTCCTAAAGTTATCACACAAATCAAATTCTCGAACACAAGATGAAAGCTGTTTATTTGAAGTTCTAGATTTAAAATGCTTTGAACAAGAAGCGTACGGCTGTTAAAATCTGCATAACGTTTATTAGCACTTACGGTCGATCCCAGAAATAACGAATCAATTTCAGCTTGTTCTGTCTGTTTGTTAGAATTCAAGGCTTAGAATTGAAAAAAAAAATTGAATTGAAATAGCCGGCATTAGCAGTGCGGTAATTCCAAATTGGCACGGCCAGGGTACAAAAAAACTAGTTTGGTCAAGCCGTTTTCCAAAACAAGCCTCCAAATTGAATTAATATTGCCGTTTATAAACCGGCGTTGGTTGACAAATTGTGACGTATGAACGGAACAATTGCCTATGAAACCGAGCAGAGTATTGATAAACTCATTATACTGAGCCGAGTATCGAACCGGTCAATTCGATGTCCGTCTGGTAGACCAGTGGCAACAAAAAATACCGACAAAAATACTCCGTTCTCTCTTCCATCAGATAATTGTTATGCTCAAGTCAAAAGTTCAACCTGAGCATCGAGACCAGTATTCAAAACATAAAAATTCTAAAAAAAATGTGTGTTGTGTGATGCAAACGTGAAAGAGATTGAAACTCACTTTGAGAAACGGCACAAATGCTTGAGAATGGCGTTTGCATTAATAAAAATTTGATTTTTTGAAAAAAAAAATTTGATAAAAAATGTATATCAGATTTTTTGAAAAATGGTGAGTTTTCAGTAATTGTATGTTCTGTATGTTAATAGGGCTTAGCAGCGCGATAATATCAAACTGTCGTCGGCATGTTACAAAAAAATTAAATATAAAAATTGTATATTTAAAAAAACGGCTGCAATGGAGAGAAAGAACACCTCCGACAGAAGACAGAAGACCTCCGCTCGGGCGGCAAGAAAAAGATTCAAAAATTTGTTATATATTTTTTGAATCTTTGAATTTAAAAAACTGAATTTTCAATAATTGCATGTTGACAGGCTTTAGCAGCGCGATAGTATCAAACTTTCAGTGCTATATCACAAAAAAACTTATTTTTAGTCGAGCCGTGTGCCAAAGCAGGCCTCCAAAATGAAGTTTCAAGATAAATTTTAAGAGAAATTCAAGAGAAATACTACAGAAAATACGCCAACAGCCTCAAAAAGGGCTATTAAAGACAACATAACTCAACCACTGAAAACAACTTAGAATCTGTTATAATAACAATGCTTAGAATTTAAAAAAAAATTTTAAACTTTAACTTTGTTTATGGTAAAAAAGTTGCGCTCATCTAAATTAACCCAATTAAGCTATTTGAGGCATGAAAATAACTTGACAACTGATTCTACAATTTAAGGCTTACACTTTTTTGCGATTACAGCCAAAAATAAGGAACCGAGTCTGTTAACATTGGATTGGAGCACTGTGTTTTGAAAGATGTCCAAAAACTTAAACTGAACTATAGAAAATCTGCCAAAACCCACAACTGATCCGGGCCAAGAAAACAAACTCCCTAAGCGCAATAAACAAGAGTCATTAGATGAATCGGTGAAAAACAAAAACAGAGAGTACATTTCAGCGTCACTTGTGGCTTCAATGTAGCTTCGCTGTCACCAGAAACGCCTTAAATTGAAAATTGTAAACAGACGCGACCCTCTGCAACGTCTCTCTGGAAAGTCTACAAAAATGATTGATTTTGATTGATCTGATCAAAAATCCAAAATTCTTGTTTAAACCGTAATTTTGCTGCAATTCAAGTCAAGCCAGTTTGTACAAGTGTTTGGCGATAGTAGCAAAAAGGTCAACACAATTGTTGTAATTTAAATTCTTCCACGTTAACAGAAATGCTAAAAAACGTGACGTAAGAATGCGAACAGAAGCAAGAAGACAGGTAAATTTTCAGATCAAACCAAGCTAAGTAAAAGCATAACGCTTCCACGCTTCCTCACGAAACCCAGTTGCAATCTAACATCAATGCGACCGTCCGTTCCCAAATTGAACAGAATTTTAGAAAAATTGATTTGAAAATTCTAGGAAGATGCGTAACCAAGAAAACAAGGCGGTCAAAATGTTGTAAATTGAGCGGCGCACACTTTAAGCAAGCAAATCTGATCAAAAAACCAAAATTCTCGTATACGTTTGCTGCAATTTTTCAAGACAAGTCAGTTTTGTGCAATTGTGAGGCAATAGCAGCTTACCGCGTCGGCTTAATGAGCTTACCGGACCATAAGGGAGTCTGTTTTTTAACAACCTATAATCAACGCTGTTTGATTTAAAAAAGCGGATTGACATATAAAAGTTCAAAAATTAATATTTTTCTTTTCATTAAAAAAAGTCAAGTCATTGTTTGTTTTAATATTATTGCCTATTGTCATGAAAAAAAAAAACAACAAATAATATAAATTGATAACAATTGCATTATTAAAATCCAAAAGCAAAACGAGAATTGCAGAAATGTCCGTCCAAAGCATATTTATTTGACGATTATGCTAGAAAATACAGTACACTATGGCAAAAAATAATAACAAACCATACCAATAAAACGATTTGAATTGCTGTTTGACCTAATTAGGACGTATTAACCGGTATAAGAACTTACCTAAAGTAGTGAAAGGCACTTACGCAAAGAACTGGAAAATTTGGGATCCGAACCTCCCGAATGATGGTACAAATCTCTTGTGTATCAAATCACAGGGGGGCGCGTCTGATAGCAATACAATGTCAACGGTGAGGAAGTTAGACTCCGTTTACACTTAAAACTTTTTGCATAAGTAGTTGTTGTCAAAAAATATCTAGACAATGCGCATCCCAAGAAAACGACTGCGTGTAAGCAAAAAACACTTGACTTGCTTTAAACTATTATTTCACCGAATTTGTTGCCGGGGCTCAAACTATAAACTATAACTATAAAACAATATAAAACATAAAACACGTTTTTTTTTGTAATCGCATCGTAACTCTGAAAAGTGATGTCTAATCGAATTGAAACTAGGTACCCCACCAAAAATTGTAAAAAACTAATCAAGAAATTGCCATTTCTATCAAAAAATAGTTTGGCAATTGGAGCTTACCAAGTCTTTCCAAAAAGTAGTCTTAAAAATTCATAACTTAATTTTTTAAAACTCTTTTTCGATTTCGATTTTACTTAATTTTTATTTTATTTTCTGAATAATATCTAAAAATCAATGTGAATTTATTCAAAAAAAAAAAGGAATCAAGGACGGGCGACAGCGTGTAAACAAAATGGCAGAACCAGAGCTCTGCGAGCTCTGGTTCTGCGGGGGCCCAGCTCAATTATACATAGGATAAGTTCAAACTCATTGGAGATGTGCTGGGTGACAAAGAAAGCTTTGCTTTGGGCTGATTCCAGGGCTAAAACGTGCCTGTGGTTAACGTGCAAGCGTGCTCGCCGCTCCGCGGCTCGGAATCGACAGAAAACATGCAAGCTGCGCTTCGCGCAGCTCTCCAAGGCCTGTCTGTCTGGGTTTGCATATTCCAGTGAATCGGTGGGTGTCACTGCGAGACATGCGAGCGCGGTTGTTCGCGCGGTCAACTTGTACGGCTCATATCTCTGCGATGAGGCCGATTCAGCCCAAACAAAGCATAACTTTTGTGCGCCCATCCTTTTCCTACAACATGGCCAAATTTCAGCTCGATCGGAGCAATCCCCGAGCAGTTATTACTTTTCTAGACAGCGTGTTCAGAATTTTTTCGTTTCCGCATTTTGAGCAACGTGTACGTATCACTTTGCTTCGCCTTCAACACAAAACACATGCAGCATGAGTCGAGCTCCAAAATGACCTACAAAACTCTCCCGCAACTCTTATCCTTGGCCCGTTATTCACTCTTTTTCCCCCTAAAAGCGACCGGTCTTCACTCATCCACGAATGAGATTTTGTCGAACACGGTGAAAATGATGTTTCCTTTCTTATATAAGAACCAGAGCTCTACGAGCTCTGGTTCATGCGGGGGCCCAGCTCAATTATACATGGGATAAGTTCTAAACTCATTGGAGATGTACTGGGTGAAAAAGAAAGCTTCGCTTTGGGCTGATTCCAGGGCTAAAACGTGCCTGTGGTTAACGTGCATGCGTGCTCGCCGCTCCGCGGCTCGGAGTCGACCGAAAACTTGCAAGCTGCGCTTCGCGCAGCTCTCCAAGACCTATCACCTACAATTGCACCTTTCTCGTGATGCGGTTCTGTCTGTCTGGGTTTGCATATCCCAGTGAATCGGCCGGTGTCACTGCGAGACATGCGAGCGCGGCTGTTCGCGCGGTCAACTTGTACGGCTCATATCTTTGCGATGAGGCCGATTCAGCCCAAACAAAGCATAACTTTTGTGCGCCCATCCTTTTCCTACAACATGGCCAAATTTCAGCTCGATCGGAGCAATCCCCGAGCAGTTATTACTTTTCTAGACAGCGTGTTCAGAATTTTTTCGTTTCCGCATTTTAAGCAACGTGTACGGATCACTTCGCTTCGCCTTCAACACAAAACACATGCAGCATGAGTCGAGCTCCAAAATGACCTACAAAACTCTCCCGCAACTCTTATCCTTGGCCCGTTATTCACTCTTTTTCCCCCTAAAAGCGACCGGTCTTCACTCATCCACGAATGAGATTTTGTCGAACACGGTGAAAATGATGTTTCCTTTCTTATATAAGAATCTAAAAATCAATGTGAATTTATTCAAAAAAAAAAAGGAATCAAGGACGGGCGACAGCGTGTAAACAAAAATGTCTTTGATTTCGGGGTTGCTGCTTTATGAACTGAATTAGAGGACACCGTTCAAATTTTCTTAAATTGCTTCATAAGTTATGCTGGAAATTACTCCTTAGTCTAGTCGAATAGAGACCACAATTCTCGACTAAAACGTATGAAAACAGGGACATAATATGGTCTGAAATATTCCAAAACTAGTCAGTTTTATTGACATTATTCTGGATTACCATAAAGAGCTTTACAAGTTTACCAAAAATTGGAAAAATGTATTGTATTTTGGAACTTTTTAAAAGTCATGTCTAGTCGAATAAAACCCAGGTTTCTGACCAAAAATTATGAAATCAAGAATTTGCCATTTCTATTTAAATCCAGAATGTTAAACAGAATAACAAAAATGAAAAAAAATTGTTTTCAACGTTAGTAAAATTGCGAAAATCGAAGAATGATTATTGTAAGAAAATTTCCTAAATCGTTCAAGACGATTTTTTTTCCGCTTTTTCAAAAATCGTAGTCGTGTGCTTGAGTAAAGTGTGTAATGTCAGGATCTATAGTACATACACACAAACAATTTTTACTATAAAAAAATATTTCTCTCGTTTCAAAATTGTGATCCAGACCAAAAAATTTTATTCGATTTAAAAAAAATGATGAAAGACAAAAAACGCTCTAATATTTGTTTCCGAATAGTTTTAAAATTTACAACAACCTGTAAGGCTGTAAGTTCGTTACAGGCATAATTATGGCGTTCTTTAGTGTATATAGATGATCTCAAATGGCGCTCAGATGTCAAAAATTTGAACATTTTTTGCTCCCAGACTGCCACAGTTAAAGAAACATTGACGAAGAGCAAATTGTTCTAAAATTGTAGTCGTTTGTTTGAGTAAAGTATTCAATTGTTAAGACATACACACAAAAAAAAATTTTTACTATAAGAAAAAATGTATTTCTCTCGTCTTAGTTTCGAAGCTGTAAACCAGACCAACAAATTTTATTTAAAAGATTTAAAAAAAGATGATGAAAGTACAAAAATCTAATATTTGTTTTCGAATAGTTTCAAAATTGACAGCAACCAGTATTTTACAGGTTTAGTCTTTAATTATGGCATTCTTAAGTGTAGATGATCTCAAATGGCAAAAATCAAATCACAATAATAAAAAAAAATTGTGCTTGGTAGCTCATTCGCTTGCGTTTGTCTGCTTTTGAACTAGTCTCAAAATGACTGAAAAAACATGCAAAAATTAAAAAAATACGCTTCCTTAATGAAGCCACTTGTGCAAAACACATTCACAATAATTGGATAAAATTCTATTTGAAAAAATGCCAAAAATTTAGCTCAAATTGCAATCCTTAAACGACAGAATGAATAATACCACCCCTCTTCTCTGCGGTCCCTAGGGGCGCATTAGCCAGAGAGCAGAAACCATTTAGCGGAAGTAAACGAATTTATGTCTGTTCAAAGAGCGCGCGGCTCTTTAGGACATTAAAAAATCCATCAACTCGGAGCGCGTAACTCTTGAATTAATCAGGCCGGTCGACCGGAGAAGAAACAAAAACAGACGTTCTTATAGACTAAGCGAGTCCAATCGTCAAATTGGTGCTGCCGTTGGACGTCAATGTGAGCTCTAAGTTGATGTAATCAGCCGCGTATGGGTATTAGGGAGGAGTGCAAAGTAGAGACAGTGGTTGTTAGGCTCTAAGATTGAATTAGAAGGATAGTTCTTAACAGGATCATACGTCAAACAAACATAAATTCCGCTTTGGATTCAATTGTCATGCCATCTTCACGTGTGTTTGCTTACATGATTAACTCGCTAATGCCGACGGCTACTGTGTCCATAACCCCTTAAGTGCAGGCACCAAACCACCCAAGCAACATCGGCGACGACAGCCCGACCACCCACTGTGATAATAAACATCTACTTAAACATCTAAGAAAAATCTTTGGATCCAGTGTCCGGATACAATGTCAAAAAAATAATGTCCAAAGACAAAATGTCTCAACAATAGGAAAAACAAAATAAGTGCTCTCGAAGCAAGTAAGTTTAGGGGTACCGAAAAAGCCAAAAGCAAAACCCAAAATTTTTTAAATTAAATTGCTTTCTGCATAAAAAGCTTAACTTTATTCACTCATTCATGGAAAGGTTCCTGATTAAATACGCTAATTGTTACGTCTTTTGATCTTAAACAGAGCAGATATAATGAAGGAAAGAGGTGAATTGCCCGTTGAATGGCTCAAAATAATTCAAAAAATTGTACATTTATTTTTTGGAAACCATTGGTAAATGACGACTGTTCTCTTCCAACCAAGGTTTTGAAGAATTTTTAAACAACAAAAAAAAAGAATTTAAGAATAATTTAAGAAAGAATAAGATTTTTAAAAATCAACAGTTTACCAACACTAAACCTCTGAGGTTTACTGAAGGACCAAGACCAAACTTCTGGATTTTTTGAGCGTTTGTTTAGGGCAAAAATGTTTTTACAAATTTGTCATAGTCTAAGCAGATGACAGAAAACGATGTTTTTTAAACCGTACCGACCTCAAACGTCAAACTGATACGCAACATTTTGCGCATTTCTGTGTTAGTGTTAGATTGGTAGTGAGCACACTCAAGTGTCAAAAATGGGTTTTTCGTTGTGGTCAATTTTCAAAAATGGTCTATGCAGTTCACTTGAAATGCAGATAAGACATTCAAAAATGGTGCTTTATTTAATTTGTTGCTACTATGAAGCGCAATGATGTTTACAAAAAAATTCTTAATAAACAGATCAATAGGCATTCCTTCCACTCCATTAAAACATGAATTGATTTTTAAAACAAAATCAATTATGCTCGTTGGCCTCTTGCAGGTGTAATGAGAATTAAACAACATGTCCAATCTTACTGTTTCAATTTTGGGAAACTCTGCTTTAGAGAAATTAAATCTTCTTGGCATGACGTACGTCTATTGTTGAAACCGTCTTGTTGCAGTGACCACTGCCTGTTGAAGGTGCTGCCCCTCTGCTGTGCATGTAAACTACCAAAAAAGTAAAAACAGAAATTTTGTTTTTTGTTTGTTTTGATCACGCTATTTGTTAATATTGACGATGATCAAAAATTAATTAAAATTAGAATTAATTCAGTTTGGTAGCTTATTCCACAAAAAAATGATTCCTTTGATTAAACACTTGTAAACTATTGATAAAAGATGCTTAAGAGGTTTAACATTGACAACAAGATTATTTTGAAAAACTGGAATTTGAATAACACAAAGTCACGTGTTAAAAAATGACTGTTTTAATTTTTAAAGCAGCCGGCAAACGGGTGAGTACTTGATAACTTGCTTTATCGACAATGTATATATATTTCTAACTACAAAATGATTTGGTTTTGTTGACTTGTATATGGCTGGGCTACGTTCAAAAATTGGTTCATTTATGTATTATATTTACGTAGGGTTATAGTCCCCTAGTAAGCTAGCAAAGTCACCTAAAACCTATGATTGCAACATAAATTAAAATATTGAATTCGGTTGAATTACGCTTACAAACAAAAAAGCAAATTTACCATCCAAGATCGCTTTCGTATCGAGAAATTCCATCGTTGAGCTGGGCGATAATCTACAAAGTTCCTTTTCGCAAACTCGACACCAACCGGAGACCATGCGGGATGTCGTTGTGCTTAAGAGGCACCTCTGATTGCCTGAGCGATGAGAATAGAAAGCTGACGCGGAGATGACACGCACGGAAGTGGCGTAAGAGTCACGGCAAGCAAGGAATCAAACACCGTTGTTTTGGTAGTTTTGAGTGCGAAAAGATGAGCGCGCTGCGAGCTGGGGAGACAAGCCAACAGCAGAGACATGACGTGTGTTTTCGGCAAATGGATTCAGAGCAAAAAGTGATGTGCAGCGGATTTGTAATGGCTGGGAGCGGAGGACAGCGGAGGCACATGCGAGCTATGCTTCTTTAAACCTTAGAATAAGCAAAGTTTGCACTAAACATAACTAAACAAATGAAAAAAAGGATCAAACTCAAAAATCGCATAATTTTCTCTAAAGTAATTTTTAAACTTGATTGATCTCTAACCAAAAATGTAATTCTTACTTTCACTGATATAAGTTTTCGTTGGTAATTAGCTGTAAATGTAAAACAAAACGATAAAAATATCACAAAAAAAATAAATTTATTTTTAAGCCTTTATCCGGCTCTTTTACAGAAAAGGGACCGGAATGAATTAAGGGGTACCGGATAGAATTAAGGGGTACCTGAATTAATTAGGGACCGGATAGACGTAAGGGGTACCGGAATGAATTAATGAGGACCGGAATTAATTAAGGGGTACCGGAATCATTTAAGAGGGACCGGAACGAAATTATAAAACTTACTTTAAAGAGCCTTTTCTGTGTATTTTTATCGCTGTACATGTACTTTATTTTTTCTTTGTTATGTCAGACAATTAATCATGCGACTGCAAGCTGCAAAAACGCGATTTCACGATATGGAACAAATAAAAAGTTCTATTATGGCCGCGGAGTGGATTTAGGTTTAGGTTGCGGCCTCAATTTAGGCATCAAAGTGAGAATTAATGAGGACCGGAATTAATTAAGGGGTACCGGAATCATTTAAGAGGGACCGGAACGAAATTATAAAACTTACTTTACTTTACATGTACTTTATTTTTCTTAATTAATTCCGGTCCCGCTTAACTCTATCCGGTACCCCTTAATTCATTCCGGTACCTGTTAAATGATTCCGGTCCCTTTTCTGTAAAAGAGCCCGTTATCCAATAACTTCTTTTCAAAAACCAAAAACAATATTTAAAAATCAGTAAGTGGATGTTCAAATGGGTAAATTAAAATGAAATTTGTTGCATGTAATTTCGCGAAACCATCACAAAAAAAGTTTTAAGGTTAAGTTTTTTGTATTTCCTCAAAAATTGAATTTTCAAACGATAATGAAGTTTTACGATTATTATACCCTTAGACTGAACAATTTGACCGTTCTGTTTTTAGGATATAACTTCAACAAAAATGCAATTGACATTTCTTATAGAAATCTTTCGAAATGAATGCGTGTTGGAATCGTTCCTGTAGTTTGATCAGGCTTGTGCCGTTTTGAGTCCTCGCTGAGAGTGTTAAATTCAATCTCGAACGCCAGTTTTGCTCAAAAAATCAGTGTTATAACCAAAATTTTGCACATCCATGATTATGGAATTTGTTCTAGACTTTTCTTACTCTATAAGCTTTTGAAATGAAGCAACGGGTCTGAATGTTCAAAGTTAAAACAATCTGTAAAAGACTGGGGCCTGGGCTCGGATGCGAGCCCCGAGTTCCAGATATACCCGGCCAATTCTTTCTGTGCAAGCAGCACTTCAAAAAATGTCGTTGTTCAATCAAATTTCTGTTCCGTCACCTTCAAAGATGGCTCATTTGACTCTATTTAAGAGAGATCTTTATTTATATCAAGTTTGACACATTTCCAAAAAATTGCTTGTCTTTTGGATGTTCATGTCGGGACTGCGACCGATAATCTCGCAGTAGGCAAAAGTGTTGCAAAACTATCAGTTGTAGCTAACGTTCAAAAATGTAGGGACCTGAGCACCAGTTACACCCCGTCAATTCCGTCATTTCAAGCAAGTACATCAGTTTTCAAGAAAAATGCATTTTTATATCAAATTCTTCCTGTTCCGTCACCTTCAAAAATGGTTGGCTCGATTTAAGATTTAACTATAAAATTTTGTCGAGATCTTTATTCCTAGTTGGACAGTCTAAAAAAATGTTTGTCTTTAGCTACCTAAGTGATTTTTGGACGTTCTTGTCGGGACTGCGACCAGTAATCTAGACGGATGCAAAAATTTAGCAAAACTGCTAGTTGTGGTTAACGGGCAACAATGTAAATTTATGCAATGTTGTTTCAAAATTATGAGATTAATTTGTGTTTTGGGTTTGCTCACACTGAAGCACCGAAGCACAAGTTTAGCCCTCAAGTCGTACTCTGATTTTGAACAAACATTACATAAAAATTTGGTTTTTGACATAAAATAAAATCTGTGCTAAACTAATTGCACATTTACAATGTTCAGCACTATGTAAACGGCGAACAAAACCAAGAAAATCAAAACTGTTAAAGAGACTTCCTAGTTAAATTTTGTGGTTGTAAAATTTTTTCAAAAATCTTGTAACGTAATTGCGCAACTTTGACTTATCGCACAATCACTGAGAAACCTTCATTTGAGAGATTCTGTTCGAAGAAGTAGGCGGCGGCAAAAATGTAATTGTTTAAATTTGGTGAGTAAATACTGAACTTGCACTCCCGGTGAATTTGTGCAGATTTTTCAATTTATGTGCAAAAAATGAAAGCAAAATTTCAAATTCCAGGAGGACAATTTGCCCCAGAAACGCAAAATTGAGGTGACAACGCAATGATTCCAAAGCCAAAAAATTACTTTCTTTATTTTAAAAATGAACACCATTATGGCAAAAATTTATGCGGATCGACAAGCGAATCAACAGTACCAGTTGACGTTTCGCATCACTTTTTTGGTAAACTTTCTTTAAATCTTTGAAATAATGATTAAATAACAAAATATAAACAAATTTAAGATCGTACCTGATTGCAAACAATGCAAATTTGAGCTGACAAAGATGAGGCGATATCGTTAATAATAAAAAAATTCATCCATTGTTGCAATTTTTTGGCATGACATCTTATGCACGACTCGACAAAAATGAAAATCGAATGGCACATGTTGTACGCCCTTTTAGATAGTCCACGAATGCTCAAATGTCAAACAAAACCTAGTCTCTGAATGTTCAGGCTGCGATGTCTGCCATCTTATCTTATAAATTTCATCAACTCCAAAGAGTCCAAGTGACTAAAAAAACACTAATGCTGAGAAGCAAAAATGAAAGAAAAAATTCGAGAAAAGTTGGTTACTCAGAACAACGACCAAAACGTTGATTTCTAAATTGATGAACAATCGTTTATTTTATATTCAAACAGCGTTGTCGTCATCACAAACTCAACATTGTAATACATTTCCCTTATGAAACAACTTGAGAATTAAATGAAACTACAAAGAGTGCCATTTTTTGTCAGATTACGTTTCATATAACTTTATTAAGTTTGCTTTCTTTAGATCTTCAAATTGGTGATCAAATCAGAAGAACAAAAATCAAGATTTAAGAATGTTCTTGATTGCAAAAATCGCAAATGTGAGGGGATAAAGATTAGTAGGCATCGGCAATCACCAAAAAATTTAAAAGCCGACCAACTAAGTGCTTAACTAATCGCACATTTACAATGTTCAGCACTATGTAAACGGCGAACAAAACCAAGACTGCTAAGGAGATTTCCTAGTTAAATTTTCTGGTTGTAAAATCTTTTGTCAAAAATCTATTAACGTAGTCGCGCACCTCCAATTTATCACGCAATTACTAATATACATTCGTTAGAGAGATTATGTTGGATGAAGTCAGCGGAGGCAAATCTGTAATTGTTTAAATTTGGTGAGTAAATACTGAACTTGCACTACCAGTGAATTTGTGCAGATTTGATTTCTGTGATGAGTGATGTGACTAAAATTTCAGTTTGACTATGTGAAATGTGTAATTTATCTATAAACAAAAATTTGTTTTTCTTACTACAGCATAACGAAAACGTTGCGTTTCTTTAGTGAATGCATTTTCGCTGCTAAAAGTAGGGCATTTATTTTACTCGAATCTGAGATGAAAATACAATTTTGTCTTATGTTTATGTCATTTCTCAAAAATTAAATTTGTGCTCAATAAATCGCAGATTCACATTTTGCCATCACGTTCAGCACTATGGTAAAAAAACCTCAAGCAATATCAAGACTTAAATCTTGCTGGGTTTATCACCAAAAATGTTTAAACCCCGTCCATTAACTCCGCTATATCACGTAAGCACTGATAAAAAAATTCAAAGATTCTTTTAGGACAATGAAACAGTTGCAAAAATTCATTTGCTGAGTGAATACTGAACTTGCACTCCAGTGAATTTGTGCAGATTTGCTTCCGGGTAAGATTTCCAAAAATGTATTTATTCTTATCATCATAATTTAGTTGCTCTTTTTGACAGCAAAAAAATTGCTTCATCATGCAACGCCGAAATGTGTGCATATTGTTTCTGTTAAAAAAAGAAACTTTGTGCACTGTGCAAAAACGTGTTTACTCAGTCGCGTTCAAAAAACAACGGATTTTTTTACGTGAATTTGAGAAATAAACCGATTTTATCTTTTTTTCTGCGATGCGACAGTGAAGAACACCAAAAACCCATTGCCAACCTGCATTGACAGCGAACACCGTCTGGCTAATAATTTTTGGAAGAAAAGAGTCAAGAAAATTGAAACTTTGCATTTCATAAGCTAGAAAACCAAAACAGAAGCGCTATGCAACTGGATTAGGACGGCTGCAGTCAAAAAACCATGTTTTTAAATTTCAATATATTCATTATCAATTCTTTGACCTAATTTTTGCTCAATAATTGCTCGTAGGCAAAGTGAATTGGCTATTGGATAAGCAATTGACTGAGTTACTACCACTGAGCTAGAGCTCCTCATAAGCCTTTGCCAACCATAGTTGCCTTCGTCTTTTGAGTCGAACACAAAACGCCAAAAATTTTGTTGGCCATCAATTAAATTCACAATACAATAGAATATCTCGTTTGATAATCAAAACCTTCACAATACGGACCATTTTAATTTAAAGTCGTTTGGCTTTGAGTTCTGTTCGCTCAGCACAACGTTCGAAAATCTGAATGATAAAGAGAGAAAAACCCGAACAAAGCTTAACTAAGTTTTGGAACGGCGCAAAAATTGTCATACTGTGTCGTATCAAACAATGGTGCCAAAAAATTTTTAACAAATTGTAAAATTACGTTTGTAAGTCATAGAAATTGTTTGAGTATCCCTAGAATTTTGCGATGTAAAACGATAAAGTTTGTACTGTTAATTTGATTATGCAAACTGAAACCGTAACATTGAACATAAAACATAAAAAATCGACTAAACTAAAATATGTAGCTGTTAAATTTATAGCTTCAGAAAAATCCATATTTTTGCAATATGTGCGCTAAAAAATCATTTTCAAAATTAAAAATGTACGGTTAAAAAACCCCGAGAGAGGACGAGAGGCAATCCGTTGCGCGGTAACGGTTTGCGCGCTCAGGCTATAAATTTCATCAATTCCAATGAGTCACCAAATCACTCAGATCACTAATATTAGGGGCAAATTCAACCGGCCATCAAATGAGCAATTCACTGAGTTACTACCACTGACCTATAGCGCTTCCTACGCTTTTGCTAACCAACGTTGCCTTCGTCTTTTGAACCGATTGGATAACGTCAAAAATTCTATTTTGAACCGCGCAGTTGTCCATCAATTTAGTCACGTTTTTTTAAAAATTCTGCATAGCAAAGTATGGATAGAGATGTTGGAATACTTAAAAATTGGGAAAAGGCTAAAAAAATTGTCATACAAAGAGATCAAAGATTAAGATTAACAAACTAACAAATTTAAATTAAATTATTTCGATTTTGTACTTACAGAGCAGTAGCATATGTTTAAATTATTCAGAAATGGTGAGTTTAGATGTTGTAGCGTCTATCGACAAGGGGAAACAAGTTAGAGTCCAATAAAAATTTAAAAAAGCCTCTTTCACATCTGACACTAACGATTGTGGTGTTTCCTGGAAGCAAAAAAAGCAATGACAAGACGGCTTTTTATTTTCATTAAAAAGCGCATTTCAACATTAAAAAAAGTATATTTAAAGCACTGAACCAAAAATTCATCACTACATTTCAGTTAAAGTTCTATATTTACTGTGTTTAAACAAAAAAGCTTTCTATAAACTCTTTTTACTAGTTTTTTTCAAAAATAACTTACTCGAGAAAAGATATTCTGTGCTTGATAGCGACGACGCTCCAGTGATCTTGATTTGAGGTAGGAGATTGTGATCTCGTATAACTGGCACTTCTAAACGTTGTGAATTATCAGTCAGAGCAAATACCACATGTGAGTCATTGTTTAAAAATTTGAACTGAATTTTGACGCCGGCATAGTCGCTAGATTTTAGATTTAGTTCCGTGCATTCAAAAAATTGATAAACGGTTCTTACAAATCTAATTTTAGAAGCATAAGATCTACAAAGGTGACCAACGACAGTTGACCATAAAGGATTCATAGTATAAATTACAAAAAATTTCAAATTTAAAATTGAACATTAAGCAATAACTCAGCCTTGCCAGCTTTGTCAGCTTTGCGCAAGATTTAAAATGTTCTCACATCCTACTGAATTGTTCCTGGCAGTTTTAAACGCACTGTACGAGCAGAAATACACATACCAGATGTGATTGATCAGCCAACAAATTCTAAACCAATCACGCCGATGAATTCAACGACGTGGGTCCAAAAATTAATTTTTAACTTCTACTTCTCACCTAGTTGTATGGTATAACTGTACATATAACACGTTCGTTACTGTTCGTTGCAAGACCAATATTATTATAGCAAAACTTTGAAACTATAGAATTCAGGCTTTTTGTGAGATTCTAACGATTGAACGTGTTTGCCGACCTCGAATTGTCCACAAACTAAAACCTCATCAGATGTAGAAATCGGCAAAACGCCCTAGTTAATCTTTAATGATGAGTTCGTCATTGTGCGATTGTTTGGCTCAAACTGATGTATTCGCGACTGAGCAAAAATTGCATGTTCTTACTAGTTTTCTACTAGTTGTTTCGCATTTAAAAAATCACGATTAATAAGCGTATTTTAGGTCTAATTCTAAATCTAATTTTAGAAGCATAAGATCCACAAAGGTGATCAACGACAGTTGACCATAAAGGATTCATAGTATAAACTACAAAAAATTTCAAATTAAAAAGTAATAAATCATTTGTTGGCTTTGCGCTTAATTCAAAGTGTTCTCACATGCTGCTATATTGTGCCTGGCAGTTTTAAACGTACAACGTACTGTACGAGCAGAGCTACATAAACCAGATGTGATTGATCAGCCAACAAATTCTAAACGAATCACGTCGACGAATTTCTGACATTTCTGAGACCAAAAATTAAGTTTTAAGCTTTGTCTACTTCTCGCCTATTTGTATGGTATAACTGTAAAACGCTGCAGACTGTTCGCTGCAAGACCAACATTATTGAAGCAAAATTGTTTGAATCTGTGGAATTCAAGCTTTTTGTGAGATTCTGACGATGGAACGTGTTCGCCGACCTCGATTCGTCCACAAACTGATACCTAGAAAAATGTAGAAATCGGCAAAACGTGATCTTTGAAGATGAGTCCGTCATTGTGCGCTCAAACTGACAAATTCGCGACTGAGCAAAAATTTCATATTTTTTACTAGTTTTCAACTAGTTTCGCATAAGCGTATTTTAGGAACCAAATGTCTGCGAAGGAAAAAAAGCACCAAAAATTCATAGTTCATTAATTCCCAAATCTCACCTGTATACTGACCCAAATACCGTTCAGTCTTCTTCCTTCCCATCCCAATCACAGGCTTCTTCAAGTGCCAACAGTGCATCACGCAGTAGACGCACAGCACTCCAACCAACGCGACCGAGATGCCGACGCATCCGACGAGCAGAATGTAGGCGGGCATTTTGTTCGAATATTGCTGGTCGAACTGACTTACGGCGGCCTGTACACGTCCCGCCGCTACATAGAAACAGTCTGAAAGTGGGCGAAAACAGCGGTTAATTAAAGTCATAAAAGAGGAACGATGGAGAGCGAGTAAAATAAATTATTAGAAGAGTGATGGCAGTTTTATGTTGCTGTTTACGGCTCGAGAAGTTGGTAGTACAGCGGAAGCAGAGTGCATGTGCTTAATTTGGCCGACTAGATGTCTGGGATGAGAGTCGCAAAAAAAGGTCCTTCTACGAATACGAAGACAGACAACTGACAGGCTTGTTTTTGGTGATTTATGCTTGAAACAGAGCCATTACAGACCTTTAAAGAGCTTGCTGACTACACAAAAATGACGACAATACCGGGCGTCAAATTGAGCCGAGCTCTTCAAAAAATCACACAGTCAAACGTAACCACAAGCCGGCTCGGCTTTGAATTATCAGTCTTAAAATCAGACAAACTAGTTAACTAATCTGAGAGTTCAATCGTTCGTTTTGGGTGACAAACAACGATAAACTCAATCGAGCTTAATTAAAAAGCTTAGAAAAGTTTTCCGTCTTCGCAACAATCCCAATATTTACCCGATTATCGCCAACGCAAAACTTGTTAAAAACAATTAAAACATCAAGGAGCATCATTCCATCCGCAAAAATAATTTTTGAGATGGTTTTTTGAAATAATGAATTTGCGATAAAACCGCTTGGAATCAAGTCTGCTGATGGAAAACTTCGCATGAGATTCAAACCATCGGTCTTGGCGCGATTTGATTGTATGAACTATCCTAATTCAATCAGCAAAAATCATTGAACTGTGAATTTGAGATAGGTTGATGGAGTAATAGCAAACCCGCGGTTTACAACAGAAAACGCGAAAAGACCCATCTTATCCCAAAGACCCATCAAAGTGCGTCGATTACTATTTGTGTGTCATTCTTTCCGCCTGGAGTGATTTCAAACAGTCAGAGTCTTCGGCAGGAAGTACAAATTTTAACTGGAGATATCTAAAAACTTGGAGATTTTTTTTGTTTAAAGCAGTTTAAACATCAAAGAGCAATCATTCACGCAAAAATCATTGAATCAATATCAACAATTGCAGCTCAAAACTGATGCATCCATGAGCGATTAGCGAGGGAGAGTGATCTAATTTTTGTTCGAGAATGCAGATCAATCTCCTACATACGACCAAAAATGAGAATTAATAAAATTTCTACTGGCGCCAGTTATGCGATCAAAAGCAATCTTAAAATGTTAGGTAAACGACCATTTACCAGCGATACTAGGGAACGAAGTGAGATAGTTTGGTGAAATAATGAATTTGCGGTAAAAACCGCTTTTTGGACTGAAATCTACAGCTAAAGAAATTGTTAGAGATTCAAACCATCGGTTTGGCGCGATTTGATTACAATCGCATATGAACGATCATTCAATCTGCAAAAATTATTGAGCCGTGTTCATTCAAAAATCATTGAAGAGTCTACGACAGGAAGAACAAATTCAACTGGAGACATTGAGTCGAAGCTCCAAAAATGAGAAAAGTTATTTTATGTGTTAGTGGCCGTTTAAACCGTTAAACTGAAAATGCCATTATTGAGAAAATGCAGTAATAAGTTGATTTTCCCAATAAATCCCCGGAAAACAATTTATTGAATTAGTTGAACATAACTATGTCGATTCCGGACAAAAATTGTAACGCTTTTTAATATTTTCGATTTTTACATTTAAAGTTATTACACAACTGACGGCAGTTTAGTGGCGCTATTTACCGAACTCAGAGTTGGTCGAACGTCGCTAAATTAGCCCATATAGTAGTGTAGCTCTGATATGAAATTTGTTTTAGAATTTTTTAGCCTTTAATTCTATCAAAAAATTCTAAACTTTACACTCTGAGGCAAGCCTTAATACAAGTGATATTTTTGAGAGTGTCAAAACGACAGTCGTATAACTAAAAACCCAGTTCAAATTCAGTTTGTTAAAACAATTTAAAAGATATGCTCTGCACTGAACGGTGAAACTGTTCTAGAATTTGATTAAAGAGCCGTATTCATTTTTAATCACTTCGTTGACACTTTAAACCCACAGCTTTTAATGCAAAAAATACACAAACATTCGATTGCATTCACCTTAATTGTAAAAAAAATTGATTTAAGTTAATCACGACTGGCCAGAAACTCTTTAGACACAAGCTTTAATTGCGTTGACTGTTTGGAAAGCGTTCTCTCAAAAATTAAACACTCATATGACCTTCCAATTCTCTTTTAAGCCAAAGCGCAACAACAGTTGTGAAGTAGTTTGCGACAGCTCTGAAGTGACAGCTCTACAAAAAACTAGAAACTATGAACTACGGGTCGGCTTGGCTTACAGTTATTGCTATTCTGAAAGGTTCAAAATTAGGAAAACCACTTGATTTGACGAATCTTTGAGTTAAATTGTGATACAATCGTAGTTTTGTTGCTTATTCGACCGTTTCGAAAAATTCCAAAAATCGAATATTGTTCAAAAAACCACAGAGCCGAACTGAACCACAACCCGGTTTGGCTTACAATCATTGTTTGTTGAGTTCTGAAAGGCTCGAAAGAAGGCAAAAAAGAAATCTGTGAGGTTAACCATTTAATAGTTTGATTTGCATTAAAAAAACAGCTTAATCAACGAAATAATATAATTAGAAAATTCCCCAGTCTTTGCAACAGTCCGTATTTTCAATAATTGGGGATTTCGGTTTCCTTACCGTTAAAACAATTAACACTAGGAGCAATCATTCAATCCGCAAAAATCAACGAACAGTGCTTGGTGAAATAATGAATTTGCGGTACTTTCGGGGTTTCTGGACTGAAGTATGCAGATAGAGAACTAAGCGAGAGATTCAAACCATTGGTCTTGACGCGAGTTGATTGCAATCGCATATGAACGATCATTCAGTCCGCAAAAATAATTGAACCGTGTTTGAGATGGCGCGATGGAATTATTACAAACCGACAAAAAAAGTTGTTTTGACGGAGTAGTGATAATTGCCACAAGAATATGAAAAATTCTAGTTTGGTCAATTGTCAACAAACTCGACTTCAAAAATCTTCAAATATTCTTTTTTTTACAAAACGAAGACAGACTGTCGACTTACGGCAAAACATTTTCAATGTAAATGAGGAAAACGACGTTTAAACATGGACGCTGACTGCAATTTTCAATTACCATTTTTGAATAATTATGAGTCAAGTCAAAATTGCGAATTCCGAGTCAGTTTACAACACGGCTCAAGTCAACGTCTCTCATGCAAAAATCCAACAAAAGAAAACACAAATGAGAGACAGCAGAAAACGTTGAACAGGTGGGAATAACGTTGGACCGGCTATCTAAGCTAACAATCACTCAAATTAACAGGATTTTTAAAGTGAAAAATCAAGAGACGCACGATGATAACAAACGAAAACTTGAAATTGCGTTTAAACAAAACAAGCACAATTTTGCTTCTTTCTTTTCTTTTGCTGACAGGCTTGTTTTTGGTGATTTACACTTGAAACAGAGCCATTACAGACGCTTAAAGAGCTTGCTGACTACACAAAAATGACTTTGACCAAAAATTCTTTTGCTTTGCTTCTACATTGAAATTTCTGATGTGATGGTGACAAAAAACCTTGTTTTAAAAAGGCAAAAACCAGCCTGTTTTTGGTGTCTGTGAAGAATCCCTGTTTCAGACATTTGAGATCACACAAGCGACACCGTGCGCGCAACTCTAAACTTGTTAGTCCGTGAGCGTTCCAATTTTTATTCGAAAAATTGTGAGCCAGTGAGAGTCCGATTTCGGATCGAGAATGTAGATCAAACTCCGTCGCGCCAAAAATAAGAATTTAAGAAAATTGCCACTGGCGCCAGCAATGTGATCAAAAGCAATCTTAAAAAAGCAATCTGCAAAAGGTAAACGGCAATTTACAAACGGCAATGAACCAAGGGAACGGTATACACTGGCTGCAGTCTCATAAATGAGAATCAAAGTTGCTGACTTCTGTTTTTGCTTCTATATTTACATTTACGACTTTATTATTTTCTCAAAAAATCAATCAAAAAAACAGTAATTACTTTCTGTTTCCTGTTTTAAATCCCCGAATTCCGGTGTTTGATGTAAAGACAAAATTCAAATCACAAATAGAGAACGAATTACACTCGCAGCAGCCTCAAAAACCAAAATCACAGTTGTTTTCGACTGTGAACTTGGTGCCTTAACGAATCTACTAAACCACCAAAACAATTAAGCCATTTCAATATCAAACGTACTACAAGTGCAACCACTAATCCGACTCTACACGCTCAAGACAAGCAGACCCAAAGCAGGGCTCTCCCCAAGCAAAAAATCAACAGCCGCCATAACCGCTCGCGCTAATTCGTAAAGCCAAAGCTTAAAGACAGCTGCCAAACCAGGCCAATGCGCGTCACAAAGTACAAAAACACGTATCAGAATAAATTATTTCGTTGCTCGCTCTGCTAGGCTCCACACACACGAATGAATCTGAAGATGTGTGAGATCTTTGGGTTTATTGTGTAGATGTAAACACAATGGGAATCGGGAGAAGTGAGCCGGAGCGTTAGCGTAGGCGGACGGAAGGAGAGGGGGAGCAGAAGCGCTGAATGGCTCGCGGTGCGAGCTTAAGTACAGTGTACTAAGGGAGGAGCCAGACAGAAAGGGCAGAGGCGCAGACAGGCGCCAGACGAGAGATGGTCAGAAAGAGTGATGCAATGCGACAGTGAGACTGACGCAATAGCTGACTGACCAACAGAATCAATATCGTATAAGAAAGTCTTCATTGCTTTCTGGACGTTTTCCTATATCTCAATTTGAGTTTTTTGCGTGATAAAGTGCCGCTCGCAGCGCGCGAGCGGCTGAAAATTCAATCAACATTGTTTTCGGTCGTCGCTATGCAGAATGTGGCTGTTGCTTTAAGACATGAGGACTTAAAATTAAATCCGTAAATTACTTAAAGACTAAAAACAGCATTCGTGAATTTCGTGTGCAAAAATCAATTGGACTAAAACTAAAATTTCTGCACTAAAATTGGTGTTTGTGACTGAATCAAAGCCAAACAGAACCAGGAAGTGAGAGTTTTTGCGAACAGCAGCGTTTGATCGGCATTAATGAGTTCTTTTCTGCAAATGGAAAACAAACGACTTGGATATTAATGACGAGCAGGCGGGATTGAGGCGCTGGATATTTGTGTCTAATAGCTACACATCGCACAAGAACAACGTTTGATCGAAGTTCTAGATTAAACATGCATTTAATTTTATCGTTGAACTTTTCAATTTAAACAACATGTTGCCAAAAAGTGCCAAAAATGAACAAAATTGCCCCGAAATAATGTGGTACTGCCGTAGCCAAGCAAGGTTAATAAAGGGGCAAAGGCGAGATGGAAAAAATAGATTAAACTTAAATTGAACACTTATCTTACTTAAAGACTAAAAACACTATTCGTGATTTTGCAGTTTTACAATTTTGATGTTGTAAATTCTATTCACAAAAATTTGTGTTTTAGAATGAATTGGAATTGGCACAGTTGGGTGAAAATGTTCAAAATGCATTTAATGCTATCGTTGCAAATTTCAATTCGACGAGTTTTATGTAACAAATGTAAAGAAAATTGTTCCGAAAAAATGTGGATTCAAAAATTCATTTTCTGTCGTAACATCGTCAAAGGAGGTGCGATGAATAAAAATAGCACAAGAACAAAGTTTGATCGAAATTCTATATGCATTTAATGCTATTGTTCAACCCCCTTCAAGTAACAAAAATGAATAAAATTGCTTCAAATTGCTTCCGTAGCTAAACAGGGTTAATGAAGGCGAGATAAATAAAGAAAAAATAGATTAAACAAATTAAATTGAACGCTTAAATGGTAGCTGGAGGATGAAACGCAAAAATAGAACAAATACTGATAAACTATGAGCCGGAAAGAAAATCTAACATCTAACAAAAATTAGTTTTCTAGTTTTGAATGTGTCCTAGTTGTAAAATTTGAATCGAAGCTCAATGTTCAATGAAAAGCTTACAATTTAAAATGCATTTAATGTTATGCAATTAAAAATTGCAATGCAATTTTCAATCCCATGTTTCAAGATACAAAAGTAAACAAAATAGCCCCGAAAAAGGTGGATTTTTTTTATTTTCTGTCGTAGCCAAACATCGTCAAGGAAGGCGAGAAGGCAATGAAGGCAAAAAAAGATTAAACAAATTATATTGAATGCTTAAATGGTAGCTGGCGGATGAAACAAAAAATGGAACAAATACTGATAAAGTAAAATAAGTTTTGTTTAAAAAAAATGAATTTTTCAAATTTTCGATTTTCAAATTTAATCCATTAGGTTTTCGATATAGATTGTTTGTATCGAAGGAGATGATCGATCACGTATTCTCGGGTTTTGAGCCAAATTGTTGAGATTTAGTCTGTGGCGCCTACATTAATTCCCCAAAAATATTGGCTGATCATAAGATAGAATACTGTCTCATCCTCAGGTTTTTACACAGACCACATTGAGGTGCAGATGGAATCACGCAGTGAAAGGACTCGTACAATCAGCGTGCGTCAAGTTGGTGTTTTCACGAATAACAGTAAATGAGAGACCTTCCCTTAACCATTATCTCGGCAAGATATGAGCATTAGCCAATATTTTATTTTACTTTCTTCAAAAAATTTTTTTAAAGAAAATCACCCTTGTAGACCAATGGGCACAAATATACCATAAAATCCGCGTTTTAAAAAAAATCAAATCCCTAGCTAAATGGCGCTGCAAATGGAACAAAACTTTTCAGCAGAAAAGGCAGATTTTGCGCTTGACAATGCGGCCTACCACAAAAAATATTAATTAATTTAAACGTTTGTTACATATTGCAAGGATCTTCTGGTCTTCTGGTATTTAACTATGGAACCACGTGGTGGAAAGATGCTTGCGATCAGCTTGCGTCAAGTTGGTGTTATCACTACTAACAGTAAACGAGAGAAATTCACTTACACGATTATCTCGGCGAGAATTGCAAGAAATGAGTAGCCAATATTTTGGGGAATTAAGGGCTACCACTGGCTATCAAAAATTGTTAAAGAAAAACATTTTTGTAGACCAATCGGCACAACTATACCTCAAAATGCGCGATTGAGTCAAATCCCTAGTTAAATGGCAATTGCTGCAAAAGAAACAAAACTTTTCGGCAGATTTTGCGCTTTGTCGATAAAGGGCTGTAAAGGCAGATTTTGCGCTTGATAATGCTCCATACCACAAAATTAATTAATTTAAACGTTTGTTACATATTGCAAAGAAAATTGGGAAAGTCACAATTTAGGTTAAATCAAAGTCAAAACCGCAGAGATAACGTTAAATCAAAAAAACAAAAAATTAATCGTTTTCAGCAAAATTGAAAATTAGACTGATAGATTTAACTACTTCGTGGCTCATGGTTTTTCCTTACATGAAAAGAGGTTTAAAAAACAAAATGGTAATATGGGATTATAAAGTACGGAAGCACAACCGCCACTCCAAAAATTGTGATAGGGTTGTAATCTGTATATACAAAAAAAAACAATATTTCTCACGTTGACTATGGTTGATAGCTTAATATTAACGAATCACAACAGAGTGTTGGCCGGCTACGTGTGCCAGTATTAAAAGGTAGCGCGGAAAGCAAAATTCTTGGAATTATGGGTAGCGAAAGGAGACGGCTTATCAAAAAAACCCAAGTTGGCGCATATGAGATGTCAAACATTCTCACCATCATGAAAATTCATTTAATTAATCAGTTTGCACTGATTGCTAGCGGGTCAAGCAGACGGCACAATGGTAATTTGGTCTTGTACAGTAGAAGATCACCGCTTCAAAAATTTTGATAATTTAAAAATATTCGGTTTGCGAAAATACCTCAATGAAGGATAAAAATGTTGGTGTTAATGTTAAGATGTTAATGATAAGATTGTTAAGATGTTAAAAATGTTAAGATTGATAGCTGAATATTTGTAAAGAACAAATCACAAAACCTGGTGGCCACGTGTACAAGTGTTAACGGTAGCGCTGAAAGTTAAATTCCCGAAATTCCTTTTACAAAAATCCCATCAATCCAATTTTCGAGCTCAATATTCAGTGAATTTAAGCATATTTGCTTGTTTGTGCATGTAACAGTTTATTTGTTCAATTTGGCTAGAAATCAACGAAAACAGAAAGCTAGATAAATGCAAAAAATTGTATTACGAACATCGTACCGGATTGAAAACAGCCAAGAGCCGGCTTCACTGGTAGGAAACGGATATACAAAAATGCCGAGTTGACGCGTAAGAGATGGCAGACATTCCCACTAACACAAAGTTCAACATAACAAACATTTCTGACTCCAATACTTTCGGTTGAAAATAAATAATTATAGACGTGTGGATCTCAGAATTGCATGGTTCAGGACAAAAAAAATGGCTCAACGGCTTGATACTCCGATTGAGATTTCAGTTTATTGCTGATTCAACGACGAATTCTTCATGCGGTAGCTACACGGCAATTGCTGCTTCAGCATTAAAGGCAGATTTTGCGCTGGAAAAGCCGCCTTGCGACAAAAAATATTAATTAATTTAAACGTCTGTTACATACTGCAAGGAAAATAAGGAAAATCGTTATTATTTTCACATTTTAGGCTAGAGACAACAGTTTGGATAAAAGATTTGTATCAGAGCAGGTGTATCAGCTGGCGATTTGTATCAGAGCTGCAAAAACACAGCAGCATTATGACTCATTTTGGGCATTTAAGTTGACATTCCCACTAACTCAAAAATTTCTAACCTTAAAAAAATTAAAGCTTAAAGGATTAAAGACTAAAGATTTCAGTTGAAAATCAATAATTATGGACGTGTGGATCTCAGAACTGCATGGTTCCTGACAAAAAAATGGCTCAACACGTGGTCGAAAGAGAGACGCCAACAAAGGTTTCAGTTTATTGCTGATTCACAACGAATTCTTCATGCGATAGACGAATTTCTAATTGTAAATTCAAAAAATTGTTTATTTTCTCACGTTGACTAATGTTAAAAGCTTGAGAAGTTCACGCAACACTTAAAAATTCGCTGTTTTGATGTTTGTCACCAGAGAGCTGGCCACATGGATGTGGATGATCTTCGAGCAAAAACACGTGCGGTAAAATGTTAGAACCTGAAGTCCAAAAATTTTCAGATTGATAGAATACAGTTCTTTAAGTGCAGAACCATATCTGGGCATCGTGCTGTCTGAATAATCAAACGAAACGTGGTACAGTCGGTTTGAGGAACTGCCTCGAGCTGTTTTTGTGCGAAAACGTCATGTTCTTAAACTACGAAATTAGCTTTTGGATGAGTTAAATGATGTCTGACCGAAAACATTCCTTTACAACCTGCCAATACAATTCAGCCTCTAAATTGTGGATGCTTTAAAATAATGAGCCAAAAAACAGAAGGTAAATTCAATTATTTTTAGCCGTAAAGTGCAACTCCCCCAGTTTGAGACGTTCTACATCAAAAAATTCTCAACTCTCTTCAGTGTTATAGAGTGCTAAAATCTATTTACTTGGACCCTCGGCATTGCTTTTGTCAAAAGCCAAAAATTAGAAAAATTGATCGATAAGCAAGCTGATACAAACTTCACTGCTGAAAGTGTTCTGATGCAAATATTTGCTGAATTGCAAGTGGAATCTCTTATGATCGCATCAACAGTTGAGCAACACGCATTATCAAGTTGATAATGCATCTCAACAAAAAAATACATTTGTTGAACGTTTTTAAACGTTTTAAATGTTTTTAAACGGTTGATGTGAAATTTAATTAGCAAAAATCGGAATCTATTACCAAAGTATCGTGAACACCAATCCTTGTAACAATAAATATGGTTTTGGCAACCGATTATCTTCTGTATATACAAAAAAAGCCTGTTTACCTAGATATCTTAATGTAAATACGAAAAGAGCCTTTTTTCTCGTTAAATTTTCTCGTTAAATGTAAATACAAAAATAGCTTTTCTCTTTTCTTCTGTACCAAACGTGTCTAATACACTTTGTGTTCCTTGGAGTTTTTACATTTCTAGAATAAAGTTCTGTAATTGAAGAACCTTTTCTGGGTTAATCAAGAACCGACTGAGTAATCAAAAATGAACGTGATGCAGTCGGTTTGGATGAATAACTTCATTTCCAAAAATTGACTTTTGGACGAGTTAAATGATGCCTGACTGAAAGGACGAGAAGTCTGGAAATTCACCAAAAACTACAAATATCCCCGTAAAACGTAGTTTTCTGCAAGATCTCCACTGCTTCTCATTTTTCCCGCGGCGAAATGCCTAATTTTCAAGTCCACAGTAGTTACAATATGTTCGCATTGCATCTTCGCGAATCCAAAACTACGAAATTGGAATTAACAAAAAAATGTTTTACTGACAGCAGCTGCGTAATAGAGTGGCTTCGTGTATCTAGAAAAGGCCCCGTCGCCTTAACCTGCGTCGCAAACGTGCCTAATATCATTGATGGTGTGTTATGTCTACCGCAAAGTTGCACAAAAAGTTGTGATTTTCGAGCGTAGACTTACCGTCCTAGACATAATTTTCGGGCTTCGTGTAACTCTTACCGGCCCCCGCAAACAAACGTGCTTCGCAGAACTATGCCTAGTTCCGTTTTAATCTGATACAACGTTCAAAAATCCTGAAACACTGAGATGGACAAAAATAACGGAGAACCAAAAGAAGGTAGTGGAAGGAAGTGGAAAAAGCCAAAAAAATAAAAAACAATTAAGAAAACTACAAAAAACCTCTTCCCCGTGTTCTGTTCCCCGCTGAATCTTTCGATACTTGTATGAAACGTCTCGAATAGAAAATCTATCTACTCGGACGCTCGGCATTTCTTTTATTTTTATACAAAAATTAGAAAAGTTGTTTTTCATTCATTGACGGTCCGCGTAGATTCGCCATTGACAAAAATCGGAATCTGCTACGTAAGAACTATTCGTTGTGATAATAAAATTGGTTTTGGCAACTGTTTATCGTGTGTAAAAACAAAAATAGCCTCTTTTGTCCTCATTGAATCTTTCAATACTTGTACCAAAAGTGTCCAGTACATTTTGTCTACCTGTAGTTCTGGAGAAAATTCATCTTCAAGAGATCACAAATGTAGTGATCACATTAAGTAGGTCCGGTGGTTTGTAAACGAAATGGAGCGCTCAAAAGTGAGGTGCAAGATGCTTCTACGAAAAACTACGGGAAAACAATTCTGAAAGTGACACTCGTTTTGAGAAAAATGTTCATAAATTTTGAAAGTATGAAAACAATTTTTTCGCAGCACAAAATCTCATTTCCAAAGATTACGAATTTGTTATGCGAATTCTGTATGCTATATCGAAAACTAAAAAAAGAACGAAATATTGTATTGATATGAGCTTATCGAAAATCAAAAATTAAAGTTTTGAGAACTTCTTTGTTATTATTAAGTTATTAAGAGAAAGTTATTAAAGAATTGCTAAAATAATCTTAACTGACAGTGACTTGTAACTCGGAAGAACAACAGCAATAGCAGGGACAGTTGTTTATTGATGTAAAATCCATACGTGGAGAGTCCGAAACAACAACAATAACCGAGTAAACAATTTAAAGGGACTTTAAGCGAGCAATTTACATACCAGCAAAAATATAATGGTCTATCGATGTATATTAAATGTATAAAAATTAAAGAAAAACAATTCTTCTAAAAAAAATTTTTAAAAACGTGCTGAAGTTCAAAAAATTTCATTTTCCAAAGGTATTAAAAGTAAAACGTTTGTCATTCCACAAAAAAATGTCTATAATCTAAAGTAAAACAATGCCACAAACTTTCTTCCAGATGCGAAGGGCGAACGTCAAAAAATAAAATTTGTACCTTTGACCAATAATTTGTAGTCCGGAACAACAACAATAACCAATAACCGAGTAAACAATTTAAAGGGACTTTAGGCGAGCAATTTACACACCAGAAAAAATATATTGGACGGCATTCAAAAATTAAAATTCTCCCTAGGTTTTTCAAGTGAAAAACTCGTCCCCATTAAATCATAAAGCGCTTGTTCTGAGAAATTCGCTGTGGAACCCAAAAATTGTAACGGGGCACAACAACAGCAATAATCAATGACCGAGCAAACAATTTAGAGTTCCTTTCCGCGCGCCGCACCAGCAGGAAGGTCCACTTTAAAGCACTAGTGCGAAAGTTCATTTCCGACTGGTTGATCGTGTTTACGAAGTGAGTGCGTGTGAGCACAAGGAGGAAGACAATTCAAACATGGCAGTTAGGGTAATAAAAGTTGGCTGCCGAACGCTTAAAGCGCAACAAAACAGGCGAATTGTCAAGCTGAAAGTGAACGCGAGCGGCCAGAAATAATTTTCAAAAGGTCGCTCTTGTCTGTTACAGCCTTTGGTTAGAAGAGCGAGGGTGTGTGGGCGATCAAAGGCCAACTTTTCTCAAATTTCAAGCAATTTTCAACTTGAGACATCGAGCGGAAGCTCAAAAATTTTCTAAAAATTTCTGCTTCTTTCATTTGCAAATAAAAACAACTTTCTAGGGAGTGCAAAAATAAAAATTGGCGGGAGATTCAATAAGAAACCGAATGGATCAAAAGCAATCTTAAGATGTTGGGTAAACGACAATTTATCAGCGAATCAAGGGAGCGGAATACGCCCGCTGCTGCCTCATAAATGAGAATTAAAGACTTTTACTGTTGCGTATAAAATCAAAAAATTGTCTTTTATTCTTTTGCAAAAATTACCTGTTTTTTGTGTCTGTGAATAGCTGTGTCCGGTGAAACAATTGAGACAAATCTCCATTTGATTATTTCAATATCAACAATTGCAACTCAAAACTGATGCATCCACGAGCGATTATCGGAATCTATTACCAAAGTATCGTGAACACCAATCCTTGTAACAATAAATATGGTTTTGGCAACCGATTATCTTCTGTATTTACAAAAATAGCCTGTTTACCTAGATATCTTAATGTAAATACGAAAAGAGCCTTTTTTCTCGTTAAATTTTCTCGTTAAATGTAAATACAAAAATAGCTTTTCTCTTTTCTTCTGTACCAAACGTGTCTAATACACTTTTTGTTCCTTGGAGTTTTTACATTTCTAGAATAAAGTTCTGTAATTGAAGAACCATTTCTGGGTTAATCAAGAACCGACTGAGTAATCAAAAATGAACGTGATGCAGTCGGTTTGGATGAATAACTTCATTTCCAAAAATTACTTTTGGACGAGTTAAATGATGCCTGACTGAAAGGACGAGAAGTCTGGAAATTCACCAAAAACTACAAATATCCCCGTAAAACATAGTTTTCTGCAAGATCTGAACTGCTTCTCATTTTTCCCGCGGCGAAATGCCTAATTTTCAAGTCGACAGTAGTTACATTCTACAGTAGTTCGCATTGCATCTTCGCGAATCCAAAACTACGAAATTGGAATTAGCAAAAAATGTTCTACTGACAGCAGCTGCGTAATAGAGTGACTTCGTGTGTATAGAAAAGGCCCCGTCGACTTAACCTGCGTCTTTCGATACTTGTATAAAACGTCTCGAATAGACTTTTTTTTGAATAAACTTCTTTCTTTCTTGTCTGAATAAACTTTTTTTATTATTTTTAAACCTTAAAGTGTTTGAAACGTTTATTTTTCCTGTGCTTTTAATTTTCTAGAATGGAAGCAGTCTAGAATTCAAGTCTAAAAAGCAAGCACTATATCAAAAAATCAAAAAGGTCCGCGTAGATTAGCAATTGACAAAAAAATCTGCTACGTAAGAACTATTCGTTGTGATAATAAAATTGGTTTTGGCAACTGTTTATCGTGTGTAAAAACAAAAATAGCCTCTTTTGTCCTCATTGAATCTTTCAATACTTGTACCAAAAGTGTCCAGTACATTTTGTCTACCTGTAGTTCTGGAGAAAATTCATCTTCAAGAGATCACAAATGTAGTGATCACATTAAGTAGGTCCGGTGGTTTGTAAACGAAATGGAGCGCTCAAAAGTGAGGTGCAAGATGCTTCTACGAAAAACTACGGGAAAACAATTCTGAAAGTGACACTCGTTTTGAGAAAAATGTTCATAAATTTTGAAAGTATGAAAACAATTTTTTCACAGCACAAAATCTCATTTCCAAAGATTACGAATTTGTTATGCGAATTCTGTATGCTATATCGAAAACTAAAAAAAGAACGAAATATTGTATTGATATGAGCTTATCGAAAATCAAAAATTAAAGTTTTGAGAACTTCTTTGTTATTATTAAGTTATTAAGAGAAAGTTATTAAAGAATTGCTAAAATAATCTTAACTGACAGTGACTTGTAACTCGGAAGAACAACAGCAATAGCAGGGACAGTTGTTTATTGATGTAAAATCCATACGTGGAGAGTCCGAAACAACAACAATAACCGAGTAAACAATTTAAAGGGACTTTAAGCGAGCAATTTACATACCAGCAAAAATATAATGGTCTATCGATGTATATTAAATGTATAAAAATTAAAGAAAAACAATTCTTCTAAAAAAAATTTTTAAAAACGTGCTGAAGTTCAAAAAATTTCATTTTCCAAAGGTATTAAAAGTAAAACGTTTGTCATTCCACAAAAAAATGTCTATAATCTAAAGTAAAACAATGCCACAAACTTTCTTCCAGATGCGAAGGGCGAACGTCAAAAAATAAAATTTGTACCTTTGACCAATAATTTGTAGTCCGGAACAACAACAATAACCAATAACCGAGTAAACAATTTAAAGGGACTTTAGGCGAGCAATTTACACACCAGAAAAAATATATTGGACGGCATTCAAAAATTAAAATTCTCCCTAGGTTTTTCAAGTGAAAAACTCGTCCCCATTAAATCATAAAGCGCTTGTTCTGAGAAATTCGCTGTGGAACCCAAAAATTGTAACGGGGCACAACAACAGCAATAATCAATGACCGAGCAAACAATTTAGAGTT
Organism: Steinernema feltiae; assembly: GCA_007213375.1. Classification (NCBI taxonomy): domain Eukaryota; kingdom Metazoa; phylum Nematoda; class Chromadorea; order Rhabditida; family Steinernematidae; genus Steinernema; species Steinernema feltiae. Next base: position 43,255 of record MQUG01000264.1, on the reverse strand, counting down.
CCTTTCCGCGCGCCGCACCAGCAGGAAGGTCCACTTTAAAGCACTAGTGCGAAAGTTCATTTCCGACTGGTTGATCGTGTTTACGAAGTGAGTGCGTGTGAGCGCAAGGAGGAAGACAATTCAAACATGACAGTTAGGGTAATAAAAGTTGGCTGCCGTACGCTTAAAGCGCAACAAAACAGGCGAATTGTCAAGCTGAAAGTGAACGTAAGCGGCCAGAAATAATTTTCAAAAGGTCGCTCTTGTCTGTTACAGCCTTTGGTTAGAAGAGCGAGGGTGTGTGGGCGATCAAAGGCCGATTTTCTTTAAAATTTTAGCAGTAAATAGCTTCGTTGAGCAACCGATGGCAAAGCTAAGCAATCAGTAAATGAAACTTTGACATGAAGCTTGTAAACAGGGATTTTAATGAATTCCCGTAAAGTTTAGATTCGTGTGTTTGTGACTCACAAATTGTGAGTCGCAAACGCAAGGTTACGGCCGAAAGAAGTATTTTTAGATTATCAGAAATTTTGCGAGAATGCTAAACTAAATTTTAAATAGTGGTTCACAAGAAGAAACAAAAATTAATAAAACTCAAATCAAGTATTATGATGAAATTCAAGTAAAATTCAAGAAAAAATCAAGTATGATTTTGTTGAAAAAATGTATTTAATAAAAATGGAATTTCGGAGAAGGATCTAAGGGCAAAAAAAAGTCTTATATGGGAGGGAGACACGCATGCAACTGCCGTTTTTGTGCAGATCCGTTTTCTTGCTGCTAAAAGCCTAATCTGGAATCCTTAGTCCGCAGTAATTGACTGATTTTAAGATTGAAAATTTTCAGAATTTTCAAACGCAAACCCGCAGCAAATAAAGAGCAAAAAAAAAGAATTCAGAGACATCAAGTAACTGGACTACCTGTTCAGAATCAAAATTTGGATTGTGTTTGTTTGTTTTCGTAAAAAGGTGGATCAAACTAAAAAAATTGATTTGTCTAAGTGTACTGCTGATTATTGCAAAAAAAATCTGAAACTACCGAAAACATGCGATATATGTATCTTGAGCTATCAATAAGTCAAGCTTTTTTAATGTGAAATGAAGCATGTCAAGCATGTCAAGAGCGACTTCCATTAGATTCCCGAAACCTCACATTCGTTTAATGGTGAGTCGGGAACGTAACACTGCAACAAAAAGATTTTTCAGGACGTACTGCCGGTTTTTTTCTATAGTAAAACGTTATTTTCTTTTTAATGGATGGAAAAATGGAACGTTGACGTATCATGGTTAGTTTTGTAGTTTTCCAGTCTATTACAGAGAAATAAATATTTTTAATTTCAAAAAATCAAAAAAGTTCCAGAATGGAAATGTCAACAGATGCTAAATGGATTAAACTAACTAAATAGGATTAATTGACGCATTGCAAAAATCTTCTGATTAGAAACCTAGCTTTGGTGTCTTACAATCAAAAATAGAGATTTATTTAAGTATTTTTATTATAATTTTATGGTTGACTAGGGGTTAGGCGGGGGCTTCTGTTATTTCGTACTAAGCCTGTTAAGCACACCGCGCGCACGCGCGATGTCCGCACCTACGGTGCGCGCAAAGGTTTGCCGAGGCTGAGGTGAGGCCGAAGCCAGATGTAGGCTAGGCTGCGCCTGCGGCGCAGGGCCTGCAGCGCAGGAGTAGTTGTATTACTTGGCCCTAAAAACAGTCATAGAAACAGCTAAACCTCAAAATTCTACGTCAAAAGTTGAAAAAATGACTTAAGACGTTCTATCGCATCAGCCTATGAACAGGATTTTTAAGTTTTCTAAAATCGTTCATAAGTCGGGTCTCAACGCGAATTTCGAAAAAAAACGGATAAGTTTTTTAAGTTGAACCTTTCTCTACAACATATCCAAAAAGCAAAAGAAACAGAACAGAAACAGAAATAGTGAACTTGTGAATTTGTGAACAGAAATAAGAATTTTGAAGCACGTGTCCGAAAACGTCAAAAATTGGGGATTTTTTCGATTTTCGTGTCGGGACCCAACAGAAACCAAAATTCTACGACCATATTCTGTTAGATCTACTCAATACCAATCGATCAAGCTATCAAACTCTCTATTCGCCCCAGAAAACACACTTCTATATCATTATACACACACTTGCAAAATTTGGCCGAATTTCGGATTTTTCCCAACTTCACAGCCACTTTTCTCGGCTCCCAAGACGAAAATCAAAAATAAAACGGATTAGTTTTTCAAGTTGAAGACTTGGCTACAAAATGAGCCCAAATTCAGGTCGATCTGATCAATTGCCAAACAGTTATATCTTTTTTGAAGCAAATGTACCAAAAACGACCAAAAAATCGCCTATTTTTGCGATTTTCTCGTCGGGACCAAGCCGAAATTGAAATTTTTTTGGACCAATCAACTTTTCTCGCGGAGACGCTTCGAACCATCTATCTCATTCCACAATCCGCCCATTCAGTACCGTAATTTCTACACTGTCGTATTCGGCCTACTTTTACTTTTTTTCAAAATCGCGAGTTGGGCCCCTAGAGATAAAGCTCACAAAATTTCAGACCCATCGCCGCCTTCGGCGGCGAGTTATAGCGCCGCGAAATGCGACAAAAATTAGGCCTACTTGACTGATTAAAAAAGGAAAATTTCCCAAAAAATGTGTATCGATAAATAATCGATTAATCATAAGCAATTAATGAAATTATTCCCATTTGACTTGAAGCATGTCTCATTGGGTTCCCAAACACTCTTCTTTCACCACAGCTTTAACCAAAGAAGAATTTTCTTATTTCATTTTTTCAATCACATCGCTACATTTGTTAACAAAAATAGAATGAAAAACTGGAACTAATACTATCTTATGCTAGCTCAATTCGAACTAAATTTGTTGTCTTTTATTTGCTTAAAAATCACTTGCGTTAACAAAAATACCATGAGCAGAATGGAGATTGATTCTCAGTTGGTCGTCTTCACATCAAAAATGCAACCTCGTTGTTACGCATTGAGCATTAAAAAAGTTACAGGCTCCTCAAGCGACCATGTAGCAATTTTTCGTCAGCAAAGCATTGCAGCGTAAACACTTTTTAGTGGCCATTTGTAAATAAAAATGCTTGGAACGCTTCATTGTTGACTTTTCATTTTGTGTTAACTCACTATGAAAAATTGCAAACTGTTTGTTACCACCGCTTTTATTTAAAGAAATAACTGAATAATGCAAATTGTTTTGATGCAGGTGTACTGCTGATAATTGCAAAAAATTCTAAAACTACTGCAAACAAGAATCTTAAGTAATCACCATGATTTAAGCAATGTTAGGCGATCAATTATCACGCAATCACAGCGTCTCCACTGCGAATTTCAGTGGATTCCCAAAAACCGTTCATTCGTTTACTGGTCATTCACAATATAAAAAATTTAACCACATTTTTAGAATTTAGTTTCTAGAAACAAGGCCATCGACAAAAATTTTATTGTATTGAAAAAAATTGTGCAAAAATATTGATGATTATTTTGGTTTCTAATCTGGAATTAACAAAGCGCAAGCGCGGTTGCAAATTTATTTGATGTACTGGTAAGTGCTATAATTATTGCAGTGGTTATTATTGCAAAAAATACTCAAAATACTCTTGAGTTTCATGAGCATTTGCTTCAACCGATGGGATGAAGCAAGCAGAAATGAACGCTACTTATGTTACCATCTTTGTCAAACATTTGCACTTCTTTGTTTGTTTTGCTAATGCGAGCATTTGACTCTAGCTAGAAAAGTAGATAGATATTCCAGTAACAAAAATAAGATTTGTCTGAAGTTTAAAGAATTTAAGACGATTAAGAAGTAATTAAGAGCGTGTTTTTGAAAACTTAAAGCTTTTAAATAATTTTGAACATCTCAGACAAAATCGACTGTACTGAATCTACAAAAAAAACGCAATAGTTGGATACACAATTTCTGTTAGTCGATTGAAATATTCCTTTTTTATTTTACAACTTTACAACCTGTGCAACGTGCAAAAATTGCAACAAAAAAATAGTCAAATGGTTCCCTCTGATTTTCAGAAAGCTGGTTCGTTGAGATGTGCATTAGCTACTTGAAATGACTACATCTGACCACATCAGACCAGTTCAATTGATATGGTCCAAAAATATATTCAAAACGAGTTTGTTAACCACCTTCTGCAAGTGTCAGTGCTAAATTTAAATTTTCTGATTAGCTTTTAAATTTGAAGATCAACTGAGTATTGTCTTCATTTACCAACTTCAAAAATACAACCACATTTTTAGCGTTGAGTCTCAGGCCTCTCCAGTGACCATGTTGCAAGCTTTTATCAGCTTTTATAAGCACTGTAATCTCGTTTTAATGGGCAGCAGAAATCTTTTTCTTTTTTTGCATCTCTTTGCATTATATGTTGTAGTTTTTAAATGTTGTTAGATCTGATAATGTACTCAAAAAACACACAAATTATAATAAACACGATTAAAAAGATGTCGCCGAAGCCGCCACTCGTCAACAAATTAATGAAATTAACCAGTTCTAAAAATTCAAATAAAAACGACCAAAAATTTAAATCGTCTTTATGTTGACAAAATAGTATTGTCCTATCGGACAATTTATACTAATTCAGTTAATATTAATTGTAATTTCTACATCTGAAACGTATCCTATTCAAGATTGAAAAAAAAAGATGAATTAGTTGGATCCTACGACGGTAAAACCACTAAATGCCCAAAAATTGACTTTAAACATCAAATTTCTGAAAGGTGATTCGTTGATATGCGCAAATAAACAACCAAAATTCATGAAAGAAAGTGTTATGAAAATGATTATCAGTTGGTTTGGATGGAAAGTCCCAAAAATATATTAGAGATGAGTTTGTTAACAACCTTCTGCAAATGTCAGTGCCACATTAAACGCTTTTAACAAAATTTCAATTTCCAGATACAAAAATACAACTACATTTTTATCACTGATCCAAAGGCTCCCTAAGCGACCAGCTTTCGTAAGCATTGCACTGTAAATTTATTTTAATGAACAGCAAAACACGTTTTTGCATATTTTTTGAAACGTCATTTTAGCTCTTGTAGTATTTAGATGTATTTAGAAATGTATTTAGAAAGACACACATTACCGAAAACACACATATGTAATTAAAAATTCATATTTTTCACTTCACTCAAGCCACCACTCGTCAACAAATGATCGAAATTTAATGTTCAATATTGACCTTGTTGGTTTTGACAAATTTTTGTAATGTTTTGATGAACGATTAGCTCGTCAGGATAAAACGTTTTGTCGATAGATGTTACGACAAACTGTACAGAAGCGGATAGCTCTGACTCTTCTCTATTTCCATCTAAAAAATCTACTTTCATTGGATGTAAACATTGGTACCAATGTGAGCACAAAAGTGATGCTTTGCCACGACATAGCTAAGTGTTACGGAATAACGAGTGACAAGTGCACAAAATTGGAACCTCCAGACGAAAATTAGCAACATAAACGCCATATTTGTGCACTGTACCTGTTCCCTAATTAAATAATACGAGCAAAAAATGAACTAGACTGGGTTCAGTACATCGGTTTAGTACAAAAAATAATGTTAAAAAATACTATCATGAAAGCTGAATAGCAAAAAATTCAAATTTAAAAATTAACTTTGTATTCTTTTTGTAATGTTTGATGGACGTTGCCAATACAAAAATGCAACCTCGTATTTAATCATTGTTACAGGCCTAAATAGCGACAATGTTGTCATTTATCGCGAACAAAGCACAGCGGTGTAGACGCCTCTTATTGTTAGAGGGCATTATTAAAAGGTGAATGCCTCTGAACACTTCATTTGATTATTTGATTTAAACTGTGATAAAGAATCCTATACCGTTTTCATGTTGAGAATAAACGCAACACGGTATCAAAAATTAATCTCAATGTGCTACTAATTAATTAAAATTGTAATTTCAGCACCTGAAAATGTGTTTTAGTCGAGATTTAAAAAAATATGAATTCTTCTCGCCGACACTGCCAACATAGTTAAGCTTTGCAATTGGCCAGCAAAGCACCGTTTTAGGACAAGGTTAATGCGTTAATGTGTATATAACTAATGTTGAAACCTGAAAAAACATTGGTCGCCGGCAGCAAAAATTTGGATTTTTCTATAAATATCCTTCTATAAATGATCCGTATTTGAAATTAAGGTCTTTAAGTCACTCAATTAATTTGATGTGCTCTACGCAGCTAACGCAACCACCTCCTATTCCTTGCAAAAATAATACTGAAAATACAAAACTTTCAAGGGAACAATCAAGCGCTTTGCACTCGTCCAAGCCCCATTTGTCACCCACTGCACGCAGTTAACTACATCAAAGTCCTCACTTAACGAGGGTTGCAAAAATAGTTATGTTAAAAATGTTAAATTCTTTGTTTTTCAAACACCAATTTCAAACAAAAACTTTTCTCTGATTCTCTGGATCCTTTGACGGTAGAACCACTATAGTTACGCTTACAATTTACAGTTTTCAGTTCTCCCCAAATGCTAACAGAGATCGCGAATTGGTCAACGAAGCACCGTATTCCAACAGCAACTTAAATCGCAATAGAGAAACACACAAAAATAGAAAAAATTAAAACATTTGCTCCTCTGGGTCATTGAATAACCCATCCTCCTCACCTTACAACGACTGCAAAAATAGCCAATTTCCAGCAGTAAAAAATTGTTGTTTTTCTATAAACTGATCGCTATCTCAAATCAAGGTCATTGAGTTCCTGAATTAATTTGATATTTTGAATTGCACCAAATATGGCTTACAAAGATTTTACTAAAAAACAAAACTTTTAACGAAACAATGGCTAAAATCAAGCGCTTTGCACTCGCCCAAGCCACCATTTGTCACCAACTGCACTCAGTTAACCCGCTTCAAGTGGTCAGCAGCAGAAAAACTAATTATCCGCGTTCGCAAAAGCAAAACGTGTCTTCTCGTCTCTCACGCTCGACTACATGAAATGCGAACTACTGGAGATGTCCTCAAGGAGCTGCTGCTGCTGCTGCTGTCGGTTGGTCGGTCTATCCGTCGCCTCGCTGCTGAGAATTTCCAACACAAACGCAAAAATTGTCTTTATTAACCAAAGTTCAGTTTTGACAGCAAAATCTTGACAGCAAAAATTAAAGTTTATATTGAAACAATAAAAAATTATTAAAGTGAAACTAAATTGGAACAAATTGTGCATTCAGATGCTATGAGTGAGTGTATTAAACAAATTGGTTAAAAAATAGCGGCCGTAAATATTACCCTTGGCAGCACAAAAAATAGAAAAAATAAAATAGTTTATTCTTGTATTCTTGCAATTTAAAATGCGTATTCTACAAATCTTAATTAGTGCGTAAGAATATAGTGCGGCATAACTAAGTAAAATAATTTAAAAAAGCAAGTAAATTAAATAAGATAGCAATGAATTATGGCAAGCACAAAATCCTCGATCAAACCTATTGAAATTAATATAGCTAGTATCGCCGTTCAAAAAGTTTGAACACAAAGTTCTATGTTAACAATTCACATACTGCCAAAATTGAATGTGATTTTTCTATGCGCAGAATCCACAAATTTGTGCAAATGAAAAGTTTGTTCGACTCCGCGGAATCAGTACAGTAAATTTGTAATTTTCATACATATTCTTCATTTTCAACAATAGAAGGATTTTGTGCCTACTACGGGGAACCACAAAACGGCGCCGACTATACCATGATGGTTTAAAAACACGACGAGGTTCAACTTGTTGCGTAATTTAGAAATTGCAAAGTTGGCTTTTTAAATGTTAACTACATAATTTTTTAAAACTTCGACGTTTCTCTTGTTTTTACGTTGATTAATGCGAGAACTTACAACACAAGCAAAAATTGCTCTGAGAAGAAAAATTTGGACGTGATTTGAACCGCATAAATGAAAGCTTATAATGTTGTTTTCAAAAATGATAAGCAACGAATTTGTAGCGAATAACGAACGAATAAAATATGAATTTGGCATAACTGTAGCGCTGGTGATTACCCACGTTAGCGTTACCACCATTGTGGCACGGAAACCGCGGTTAAATTCCCAAAAAAACGTTGATTAATGCGAGAACTTACAACACAAGCAAAAATTGCGTTTAGTGACTAAAATTTTCCTTAAATGCAGTGAGTTGAGCACCAAAACTTACATACTGAAGCGATTAAGTATCATAGAATTTGAATAACACCGATACTAACGCAAGTTTTGATTTATTTGAAATAGATTTATTGTTCTCAAGCAGCACTTACGAAGCAATTTTGTAGGATTTAAAATTTCCCTTAAATGATGTGACTTGTTGTGTTATGCGGGTGGAAGTTTCTCTCTCCAAAAAATTGAAAAAGTTTCGATGAAATAAATGTTTTGAGCGAGTTTAGCAATTTGTAGAAACGTCTGTTCAAAAAATTGATTTACGAGACTACGAGAAATACAAAGAAATACGAGAATTTGCAACAGACACGCAAAAATTGTCTTTATTAACTAAAATTCACTTTAATTTTGATTTGCATCTCAAAAATTAAAGCTTATATTGAAACGATAAAGAATTAATAATTCGATTAGATAAAAAAATTTTTAATTTATTTTGAATAGGTTTATTGTTTGAAAACTGAACTTATGAAGCGATTTTGTTGGATTTGCATGAGCTCTCCAAAAATCTTTACCAAAATAAATAAAATTTTGATTAATCTGTTTACATTACAATGCCAGATGTATTAGTTGTCAGTCGCAAAAATTTCTTGTCCTCAAGTGCTATGAGTGATTGAGTGTAGCTAGCGAATTGGTTAAAAAACAGTAACCACAAAATTTTAAGCGGCAAAAAAAGAATTCGAGTGTGACGGAGTGTGACCTCCGCGCCTCCCATGTCGTAAAGCAAGCAGACGCGCGCCCTGTGGCCCGATATACAAGCGCGCATCACTCGGGACCTTCGGACCCCGAGCGAGCATCCAATAAAGTCGTCAGACTCTCCGCTCTCGGGTATCCAACACACATCAAAGGGAAACCCACCTTAGAGCCACCGGAGGAATCTCTAATTCCTTACTCGATAACAAAAATTAATTTTAAAATTCCTGGAATTATATGAGAAAAATCATAGTTGATTGTGTTTACCATATGAGTAACTGCTTTTGCCAAAAAATCCGCATTTTGATATTGACCGTGGACGTCAACAAAAATAGAACTGTTAATAGTCTTTGAATCTATTATGTAAGAATTATGGGCTCTACTAGCGAATCGGGGCCACAACTAAATTAGAGGGGCCACAACTAATTGAGAGGGGCCATAATTCGGAATAAAGGCCAAAACTAAATCAGAGGGGCCATAATTTGGAATGAGGGCCAGAACTAATTGAGAGGGGCCAAAACTTGTTTCAATTGCCATTGTCATTTATTGATATAATACTGATTACATATTACATCATGCCTGCAGTTTGCGCTCGCCCGCTCGCCAAAAATTCACCAGGCAAACCAGTTATTCCAACTGGGACGGCTAATGTAATTCTGGGACGGCTATTGTCGGTAGGGACGGCTATTGTCGGTAGGGACGGCTATTGTCGGTAGGGACGGCTATTGTGGATTGGGACGGCTAATGTAAAATATAGCCGATTTTTTGTGTTGTTTGTAAAGCATTACTTTTGGGATTTTAAACTTTAAACTTAAATTTTAAACTAAATTTAAAAGTCATTTCTACACCTGAAACGTATCTTCGTGATTGACAAAAAGATGAATTAGTTGGATCCTACGACGGTAAAACGACCAGCCCAAAAATTGACTTTAAACATCGAATTTCGGAAAGCTGATTCGATGAGATGTGCATTGGCTACGGGAAAAAGTAAAAATAGCAAAACTCATGAAAGAAAAAGTTATGATAAGATAAGACAAAAATTAAAATAGCTGTGACTTTCATCAAAAATAAAACAAGAATCTTTACCTTTGAGTGAAGCAAAGTTGAGAATTTACGGTCACTGTTTTTAAACAATTCGTCAACTATGTATACTCACTCGGAAAACACAAACATTGTTATTTCAAAAAAGCAACAAAACATTATTTTTACGCTTTTAGTGTTTGCGCTCATGTCATGTGGCCAACATAAATACACATCAAAAATATAAAATGGGCCACTAACAGAAACTACACCAACAAAAATTCGCCAATTTTAGTCGCTTTCAACAAAAAACAATCGCTTTAACAATGAAAAAGGACTGTTCTGTTCTTAACAAAAAAAAACTGCTCTTATTTATTTATTTCGTTGGCTTCGCATGAATTTTGCAAAAACATCCGAAAATGACCAAAAATGAAATTTTTTGATCAAATAGGACTTTCTGCTGTTCGAAACTCGAAAGAATTTGTGGCTAATTTAAATTTTCAAAAATTAGAACTTAAATTGATCAAGAAAAGAAGCAAAAACTATTTCCAATAATTCATTACCTCTTTAAGCAAGACAACAGTGAACGAATGCTATAACTAGCCTGCAATTAAGGTCGTGAATACAATTACCCAGCTAAGAGTTGCGATACTTAGCAGCTTATGGTTTGACCGCTTGTGGCCAAAAATGTTCATTTTAGCTTAAATCAACTTTAGATTTGATCTTGCTTGCAAAACATACACTAGAGGCTCAAGCTGCTCCCCAAACAAATTAATCGCTAGAAAGCGTAATTGTTGTTATTATATGTCAAAAAATAGAAATTAAACGCGGACATGGGACTTCTATCTTTCTGAATGCATAGGGCATAATCTAAAATTGTGAAGAATTATCCCAAACTAAACTGTTTCTGAGTTTTCGTATAATGTGCTGAGAATAACAAAAGGAACGTTTTGAATGGTAGCTATTAATTTTTTTCGAATTCCAAAAAACTGAGAAATTAATTAAACTGCTAAGTTACTGATACTCTATTAAATGTAAAGTCTCATATAATTGCGGAAAATTGCCTCAATTTGGTTGAACGGGAACGAACCTGGCAAAAAAAAATTATTTGTAAGAAAAGCCCACGGTCTGTTTATTATTTTCGCAACCCCTTGAGTTACCCTGCATATCAAAAAATTTTGAGAAGCCTCCGCCTAACTATTATCTAACCAGTCTAGCAAGTCGATGGTCAGCACGTCTTGGCTCGGCTCTGCAAATCAGCATTTTCACCCGGCAGATCTATTTTTCCATTAATTGTTAATAAATAGTTTTTCATCGATAATGATTGCTTAAACTTAAAACCGAACGTGAAACGAAGTACTGGTCATAACTGCATTTTCCAGTGTAACACAAAGCAAAAAAAGCAAACAAAAGTTTTATCAACAAAAGAAATTAGTTTATCTCATATAACTATGATTTAAGTTGTCCTTGTAATGAATTAAATTGATCTTATTAAAATTATTTTTTATTAGTGTACAGCAAAAAAAGCTACTTTTTATATTGAAACACGTGTATTTAAAGTGTGAAAATGAACAGAAAATTAATAATTGTAATAACGCGTCCATGTTAGATGAGTCCAAATTATTTTTTTACCGAAATCTTTGATTAAAAATATGCCACATTATCAGCACCCGCTTGCTTGTGACGTCTCAAAACTAATTCTCGAGTGTCACTCAGAGAAAATAGAACCAACGTAGTTGAACACAACAATTCATTTTGTTGTAAAAATGCACATACATAAGACGTCGAGTTTCTTCAAAAATTATTTGAAATGTTTTTAAGTTTAAAAATGTGGGAAGATAATGTGGCAAAAAGCTCTAGAATTGGTGTAAGTTGTTTGTGGATACAACCTCGTTTGGGGTTTGGTATCAAACCTACATTTTTCAACAATGGCAACAGATTTCTAGAATGTTAATTTTTCAAAATTAGAAATAGAATTTTCAACACAAACGCAAAAATGGTTCATATTAAAAAAAATCTCATCAGATGTATGGGTCGCATAATTAATTTGATCAGAACACGGCGCAAAGCAGTATTTGCAGGTGTCATCAAAAAATGATGTTTTATAAAGGAAATTGAGTGGCCGATAGTGAGCTGCTCCCTATCTTAGGTGATCGCATAGCGATAATCCCATCTTGTTTAGTATGTTGGGTTTAAAAAGGCATCAGTGAGTTTAATTGATCGCTTTGGAGTCCCGATACTCCCCTCTTGAAAATCTTGAGTGTTGATTTGCTTTCGGCTTTGCATTATTTCTGCAAAAACATCCAAAAATTCTAAATTTTGAATAAGTGGGAGCATCTCTGTGCGAAACATGAATTTGGTTGAAATCCGCTGAAATTCGAGACGATCAGAAACGGGTACAACTAAGGCATCTCTAATGTCCCAAGGCTTTCTACCAAACCTTTTACAAAAAGACTTATTTATTTGTATTTATTGTTTGTAAATGTATTTATTTAAGACGTATCGCAACATGGACAAAAATAGAATTAAAAAACTGAAAAAATGTACTAAAATATTGAAATTTGGATCGCAACCAACATTGCCAAAAAATGCTCAGCTCCACTTTTGTTGTCACTGTTTTGTAAATAGCAACACACAATGTTTCGGAATTAACTTGCGGGTGTAATGGTGATATTGCAAAAAAAAAAGTTGAGATTGGAAAGAACCAATGAATGATTTTACCCAGGAGCCAAAAATACTTTTGGCAAACTGTTTTTTCCCCAAAGATTTCAGATTTTCCAAAAGACAAAAAAATAAACAAAGCTAATCGAGCTGATAGAGGATTTTGAACAAAACAGCGCCAGCAGTGCTTAGTCCGCTTAGAGATTAGTGCTACTGTCATGGTTTAGACTCTAAACCATGACAGCGCAATCCTCTAGCACATTTTGTAGCCTCTAAAGTTTAGAAGCTACAAAATAGCAATTCGTTATCGCCAATTTATAATCGGTAATCAAACTGTTAGGCCTTTAATAAAACCACAAAGAAACCGTAGAATTGAACGAATATAACGTACAAAAATTACAGTTTCTAAGCGGAAATTGATCAAGAGAAACAGCAAAAAGGATTGCTAAGCATTCATTGTACGCAAGACAGCAGTAAATGAATAGCTAAACTTACTGCAGCTAGATACTAGATGCATTACCCAAAAAATTATCAATGTATTTGATTTGTTTCAGTCTTGAAAGGTCGCACTTTCAAGAAACACCGAAATTAAAGAAGAAAAGCATTAAACAGCATCAATATGAAACATAGCTGGCTGCATAACGTTTCTTCAAGCTGGTTTCTCATAATCTGTTTAAAGATGCTATTCTATCAAAGCCAAAAATTGCATTTTCATTTAATTAAATTATTTTAGTTCACATTTCGTGCGATATCAATATCTTTCATTTTGCCGCAACTCTACAAATTACTCGTTAAAAAGCGCACCAACGTGACAATTAAATAGTCAAATTTTAAATTAGCAAAACTTTCTTTCTCTGTCAGTGCACTATAATTCTAAAATAAATGTTCCATTAAAAAGAAAATAAGGTAGGGTGCTCGCGGTCGTCGTCGTCGTCGTCGTCGTCGTCCTGAGGTAATCATTGTGTTTGTTTCGTGCGATTGGGCTCAAATTTGGCATGAGTGATCCTTAGGGGTGTGATATTGCATATTTTAAATATTTTCGCGGTAGGACCCATAAAGTAGGAAAAGTAGTTTTTGAGGTTAGGTTTGAGATTTGAGGGAAAAAGTGGATATATTCGGAAAGAGCATCCCGAGAGCTCCCAGAATATATAAAAAGTTTAGGAAAAAGTGTGAAAAGTTTGGGTCTTATGAGGAAATCGAGTGAAAAAATGGCCGTTTTGAACACGAGGCTACCAAAAACATCTTTTGTCAACGAATTTGCGATTTTTTGAGTAGTTTTTGGATATGTTGTAGAGAAAGGATAGACGCACAAAAGTTATCCGTTTTATTTTTGATATTCGTGGTGGGAGCCTAGAAAAGTGACTGTTTACAAAAAGGTGGCAAGTTGAGAATGGATTCTAAAAAGCTCAATATTTTATATTTTATTCGGTCAATTAGGGATGTTTTTAGGCTCATTTAATAGAGAATGTCGCGATACATATAACTCCGTTGCTTTTGGGATGAATAAGCAAGTTTTGTAGAGAAAAGTTTTGTTTTGTTTGTATTTTTTTTTTAATTCTGTGGAATTTGGACATGTCTCTCAAAAAAGCATTATCTCAATAAAATTATGATTGTTCGGGCTCCGTTTTGGATTAGTTGTAGAAAAATGTCCAACTTAAAAAAGTTATCCATTTCAGTTTTGATATTCGGGGCGGGAGCCTAGATATACCCATCTGCAAAATGATCAAAATCTTGACTGTTTGCTGACTTAATCCGTTGTGTTAAGTCCTTTTTTACGACTAAAATGTTGCTGTTTAGCGAAATGTAAGATAGTTTTAAGGCATGCGCCGTAAAGGCGCGCGAACCGTAAGTGCAAACAACGCTACGAGCCGCTAAGCGGCGAGAAGTCTGTCTCCCGTTGCCTTAAGAGGCGAGCCGTGAAGCAGCAAGCAGTTACTTCTGTGGTTGTTGTCGAGCCGTGAAGCGGCTACTAGCTATACCAGCTTCCCACAAAGGAGCAAACGACATAAACAATCTAGAGAAGGTCAAAAGCGCGAAGCGCTTTCCACTCAACATTCATCCTATAACTCTAACTTGAAACAGTGGAGATTGCCCGATAGTTAAATTCCAAACTGGGCCTATCATTTCGCCTGGCCCCCGCACAAACCAGACCTGCATCGCAGGTCTGGTTTTTTTCCAAGAAAATCAAATGAACTGTAACTGCCCTAATAATTACATCGATTACATGTTGAAATATGACTTCTTTTACAAAAAGACCACAATTCTGTACACTTTGTTCTGAAACGTTGCGAACAAAGACAAAACAACGGATTAAAACAACTTTTTGAAAAACTATTAATTCTGGTTAATTGTGCGAAATGCAAAAAAATGGCAATGGAAATTGACCATTGAATTATCTAAAAAATGCTAAATGCTCAACATAGTGCCAAAAGCCAAAACTATTTTTTTGGCAAACATCAACGACACTCGTCTTTCCTCACTTATATTTGACGCCCAGCGCACAGAAAAGACCTAATTGCATTTCAGAAGCATTAGCTATGATTAATCGAGAAAACGCATTTTTTGTTCAACTAGGAAATTAGTTAAACTCTCATTCCTTATTGATTGCAAAGTTCTAAATCAGTCAAAATCAGGCAAAAATTCCAACACACATGCAAGGAAAACCCACCTTAGAGCCAACGGAGGAATCTCTAATTCCTTACTATTGCATTTCGCAGTCAATGGTTTTGACTATTGACTGCGAAATGGGGGGAGCTTCGCCTTGTTTTTGAGGTGTCTCTCCACATTATTCTCGACTGTTCCATACAATTGAACGACAAACAAAAGCCTTCAAAACTAAAAAAATAAAATTGCTGATTGCCGTTTCATTATGCGAGGTGCAAAAAACATCAAATTTAAAAAAATTCAAATGAAAGACAAAAATTGTGAAAAAAAATTTTGTCTTTGATTGCGACAAATGCGAATTGTTAACAGACTGGTAATAATCCGTATAACAATCTGCATATTGGTAAATGATTGTTAATAGGTTGGTCAAAAATATGCTCCATCAGGTTCTCGTTGCCCGCAGTTCAAACACGACAGACATATTTTCAAATCGAATTAGAAAAACATTTTTACTACAAAATGCATCCTTTGTTGATCTTTTGATTGGTTCTAAAAATAGTTTTGGAATCTATGTAGCCGCGCTTGCAATTGTGAACAGACAGATATTAATCATTTAAAAACTAAACGGCCGCAAATTTAGCTTGAAGTAGCCGATATGGTTTACATACGCAACAGTGAACCAACGCTGCGTAACGACATCCAGAATAAGAAGCGATGCAAAAATGCAAAGATTACGATGCTACTTTGTTGAATGATTGTTAACAGGTTGATCAATAACCGTTTTGCAAAACACAAGGATGTCTTTTTAACGTTTGCTTGGAGATGATGAATATAAAACAAAAAGCCTTCCAGACGGCAACTCTGAAAAATGCACCATTTGCTTGTTTCGCCAGCCAAACAGTGGTAATCGAATCCAACAAAATTCGAAGGAAGATGGCTTACAAAAAAATGGCTTCTTAGATGGCTGATAGTAATTTTAGATGGCTGAAAGACAGTAATTGCATTTCGCGGTCAATAGTTATGACTATCCGAGAAAACGAAGAAGGAACTTAGTTTAACTCTCATTCCTTATTTACTGCAAGGCTCTAAATCAGGCAGCAGGATTGTGAGATATTTCCTTGAAATGACTTTACAACAATTTAAAACATTTTTAGACAGATTTTCAAGCTTTGATTTCAAATGTGCGAATCTATTTATTATTCTTGGGACTTGTAAGAATGTGAGTACATACAAAAATTCTGTAAGCGTAACCACCAATAAAGGTAAGATCCCATTAATTTTTATATCTCAGGACTGAGCTGTCCTATGTACAAAAAATACGGTTAAAAAAATACTGACTTAAGTTCATTTTCGTACAACGTAAAACTAGTAAAAGTGTGATGATGGGATTCTAATTTTGTTTAAATATCACGTTCAAATGAAAGCCTTGATTGTTGAGGCAAATAGGACAACTCGATATATCTGAGACAGTTGAAATGCGCCGAAATATGCACAAAAATATAAAAATCCGTCAACAGTTGGGTCGATTACAAATATTGACTTTGGATCAAATTTTTTGGGTCTTTTGTCCGGACACCGCAAATCTTCAATAGTCGAGAAAAAGAGGCAAAAACACGTCACATGTAAGTCCAATACATGTTAGTTTAAATGACATATTTACAATCAAGCAGGTAACACGCACTTCCGGATTTGTCCTTTAATTCAATTTCCAAACATGCTACTCTCGCTTGTCGCTTGCCTCACGACAACTTTTCAACATTTTTCAGTTTAATGAAAAAATTTAACAGTTCTGGTATCATCACAACCGGTTAGATGCAATCCAGTACAGCAATGATTTATGCGTGACATTGATCAAGTGATGCGAAAACCAAGATAACCATCTTCGTAACAAAAAATCAACAAAAAACTCAAAACAATTTTGCTTAAATATGAGTTAAAAATTATCGCGAGAAACGCGAGAGTTCAGAGTCATCATTTGACGGCAAAAATGTAAAATTTTTGGAATCACGTTGTTGTGAATAAACGTTTACCCAACTTGAAGTTGAAAAAAAAGTGGCGTACCACATGCTGCTTAGCAGTGACAACACAACGCTATACACCACCAGAACAATGCTGCCACTTTGAAACGCGAGCACAAAATGAGCTCAGCTCTCGCAGGAATGGTAAAAAAAACATTGTTTGACCGCCCAATACTTTCGTACCTTTTATGGCATATTATAAGCTGAAAATACATTTGAATTAATATAAAAAAATATATATAAATAATATGAAATGGTGAAAAGAAAAAAGAATCATTTAAGCAAAAGTTAAGCGAAATTAAGGACAGACAATCTTATTTATGCATGAACAAGTTGGTCAGATTAGTAGCAGTATTGCCAAGCCAAGAAATCAAAATCACTTTAATAAAGTCTGATTTTTAATTGAAACTGGTAAACTTGCATTCAGGTTGTTCTTAATAAGTTAGTAGACTGTACTATCTGTTCCAGTGCCATAATCGGACATGAAAGACTGTTCTATTGCCGTAATTGGACATTCAACAAAAATTTAACTGATTTGCGTGATAAGGCAAAAAATTCAATTAGAACAGATAACGTACCTTGCAGATTACTGTTGATTTAATTTTTTGTCTGTCCATGTGAACAGGACAGACAACCTCGCCTAGATTCACTATTGCAATGCCAAAAAAACATTTAAACTAGGCGAATGCAAAAATTTAACTAGCTTAGTTACACACGCCCGAAATAACCAGATTTAAAAAAGACGAATTTCCGTATGTCAAAAATTTAAAAATAACGTTTTAATTGACTACTATTGTTAGTACTATTGACATGCCTAGAGGTATGCTTAGTACTATTGACATTGACATGACAAGTTTAGAGGACGTGACTTTTGTCCTAACGGCGTTGTGCGTTTTGCCGGGAACGAGGTCAATTAAGAATGAGGAGAGGAAAACAAAGAAAAGCCAATTCTCCGCGTGACTTCACTCCTGAGTGAGATGTGAGCCGATTTCTAAACAGCAGAGTGTTTTTTTCGCATTTGCAAAGGGTGGTCGTAGGATCTCGGGGCAAAAAAACAATGAGCGGAGGGATGAGCAGAAGGACAGAAAGTAAATTCAACGAAGAAACGATTTTGGACGTGCTGGATTAGTGGATACACTCAAAATTTAGCGTTGGTATAGCTTTGATGTGTAAAGAATCAAATAGTTTTTGCTTTACCGTCACCGACATTTCGCTCTCAAAGTGTTTCAAATTCAATTCAATTTCGGCGCGCGCACGAGCGGTCGAGATAATCAAAAAAAGTTCAATCAGAGAGCGATTTTGTCTTCAACCTCAACACCGCAATTTCTAGTCCAAAGAATTGAGAAATGAAGTAGCGGACTGAGTGTCCAAGCCTACCATAATTTCCAACTAATAAAAATGTATTCCTTCCGTTCATTTTGCTAAATCTTGTTAACGAGTGGGCTTCTCTGTTCTTCGAATCTAAAAACATTGATAGAGCGTTCTTAATAGCGCACATATTAATACATAGCATCAACTTCTGGCAGTTTGGCCGCGTCAACAGCTAAAAATATATTCTTTTCAGAGCTCAAAAATTGCAAATACTCTTAATGAACTACAATCAATGCACAGTCACATCCTCTTGGTTATTGACGGTTACACACTCAATCCAATTAATTCATGGCATTAATGCAAACTTCTGAGAAATTCAGAGAAATTCAGTTATAATCTCTGGTATCAAACGTTGATTGCCCCTAAAACTTCAACACCGCAAAATTTAGTTAACTGAAATTTTCATAAGAGCGTTTGAGCTTATGATGTGATGAATGAAATGGTGAATATTTGTTAGTTTACGTTAAACGAGGAAAAAAAACGACTTTTCTCAGATAAGTGCAAAAATTTGAAATAAAATAACACAAAGTAAAACTTCAGATTTCACCTGCAGTGCAAAACAAACAAAAACAAACAAAAACTTGAAAAACAAAAAACTTGATTTTTTGATGCTTTTATTTAAAAAAAATAATCTGGATCGAAAAAGTTTGAATTATGGTTGACAATCCGTCTGAAAGGCTTATTGAATGGGCTCAAATGAAGCCTCAAGAGTCTTACGACTTTCTTGACCTTTGCTTCCACCTTAATTCATTCAAGCGGTCATAATCGCTAGCACACAAACCGATTAATTCATGGCATTGATGCAAACTTCTGAGAAATTCAGGAATTCGGTTAATCTCTGGTATCAAACGTATCAAACATTCACTACACGCTTTCATTCTATCTAGCGGCGCGCGCACGAGCAGTCGAGATAACCAAAAAAAATTCGATCAGAGAGTGATTTTGTCTTTTCAACATCAACACCGCGACTTCTAGTCCAAAGCATGGATTGTAACGAGGTAGCGGACTGAGAAAAATTCGCGCTATAGTCGTCCGCGCTAAAGTCGTTCGCGGTAAAGTCGTCGCGCTAAAGTCGTCCGCGCTAAAGTCGTTCGCGCTAAAGTCGTGTCACGCGGACTGAGTGTCCAAGCCGACCATAATGTCGCTAAAAATGTAATCCTTCCACTCATTTTGCTTAATCTCGTTAACGCGTTGGCTTCTCTGTCCTTCAAATTTAAAAACATTGAACATAGAACCAAGCCACACCTGCAAAAACAAACAAAAATGCTCACAAATAAATTCGCTACATTGTTTAGTTTGTCTTTTTGTAAACTGAATCGATAGAGTTATTATATTAACACTTCTGGCAATTTGGTCGTTTCAACAGCTCTGCAAATACTCTTAATTGTTCCTAAATTAATCGGGAAGGTTGCTCTTGCAAAAAAGTCTAAACCGTGTCCAACGCGAATTTAATCGGCACAGAAAAAAAAGTTTTTTGGCTTGTTTGGACGCTGTCTTGTGAGTCAAGATTGACAGTTAACAAAATGTGGCATTGGCAAAAAAAAACTAAAACTTTCATTCTAGCGGCGCGCGCACGAGCGGTCGAGATAATCAAAAAAAGTTCAATCAGAGAGCGATTTTGTCTTCAACCTCAACACCGCAATTTCTAGTCCAAAGAATTGAGTAATGAAGTAGCGGACTGAGTGTCCAAGCCTACCATAATTTCCAACTAATAAAAATGTATTCCTTCCGTTCATTTTGCTAAATCTTGTTAACGAGTGGGCTTCTCTGTTCTTCGAATCTAAAAACATTGAACATAGAACCATGCCACACCTGTGAACACAAACGGAGCTTCACGAAAGCAAAAATGCTCAAAACTAAATCCGCTACATTGTTTAGTTCGTCTCATTATAAACTGAATTGATAGAGCGTTCTTAATAGCGCACATATTAACACTTGGCAGCAACTTCTGACAATTTGGTCGCGTCAACAGCTAAAAATATAATCTTTTTGGAGATCAAAAATTGCAAATACTCTTAATTGTTCTTCGATTACATCTAAATCGTGTACAACGAGAATGGAATCGGCACACAAAAAAGTCAATTTTTGTAAATTAAAAAAGCGCCAAAATCTGCGCTCGCAACAATGAAATGTTCTAATAGTAGATAGCTAAAATGAGCTAAAACCATACACCATGTATTACAAGCCTGTTACTGGTGGAACTCAATAAATTACCAGAATGCACGGCCAGATCCTCCTGGTTATTGTCGCAACTCTCTCCCGTTAATCTGGTTTCGTTAATCTGGTTACTTTTTGCGTTAACGATTCAACAAAAATGCATATTTTTGCCTATTTTAAAATTAAATGTAGCCGTTTATCACTTAAATGGTCAGTCAGCAGTAAGATAAAAGCCAACGCCTTGTCTCCACACTTTATTTTATCACATTGCAAGCGCACGGTCATGTTAGAAATGTAAAAGACTTTACTACCGATTTTTAGTTATCGATTCCAAAAATATTGAAAGTTCTTGAAAACATATTCTTTAATCAATGGCGGGGCGTACAGTTCAATTAAAATCAGTACAATTAGTTAAGTTACTCTAATTTTTTAGGCCACACATAGGTTGATTGCCGTCTTTTCCCACTAAAATCGGCTCACTCGAGGCGCAAAAAGGTGACAAAACCCCACGTTCTAATGGGAGGACGTTATCTTGTAAGTCAAGATTCATTTTTTAAGGTTAAATAATTTCGTGTAATAAACGAAGCTTTTTTGAGTTTAATAGTTTAACTATTTAACTATTTAAATCTATTTAACCAAAAATAGCAAAAAAAAAAAAACGAACTATGTTTTGTAAATTAGTAAGTCAATTTTTTTCTTTTAGCCTTTAACCAAATAAAAATTTCGCGAGCACAGAATCAAAAAAACTCCCAGATTAAACAACTTGAACTTGGTTTATGGAGATTTCATACACAAAAATCATGATCATCCCACAACTTGTCATGTCAACAACGTACACTTCCGGTGCCACTTCGATGCCATCAAAAACGATTCCTGGCAGATATCTAAAATGATATATAGAAATTTTCATATACAAAATTTTAATTTATGTTTACGCCTAGTTTTAGTCGCCTAGATGAACTTCAAATCTCTTCCCTTTATCTTGTTAACTTCTGCGCTCACGGGAGAACAAAATATGCAAAAAATGCAAATTTTCGCTATTTTTAAAATTAAAGGTAGCCGCTTATCACTGAGATGGTCAGTCAGCGGTAAGATAAAAGCCGATACTTTATTTTATCAGATTGAAAGCGCAAATTTGTTAGGAATGTCAAAAAACTTACTATCGATTTTTAGGACAACCGCAACATACTTTTTAAGCAATTGCGGGTCGTACAACAACAAAAGTTAAAGAAAAATAAAAATCAATTCAATTCTTTAGTCACTCTCATCTCGCCTAAAACAAATAGGTCGATTACCGTCTTTTTCCACTAAAAGCGGCTCACTCGAGACGCAAAAAGGTGACAAAACCCCACGTGCGCAAGCATAAAATGTCATCAATGTTAATGGATTCAGAAATGGACTTTGCTGAGCGGAGAAAATGGACGCACACGTCACGCAGCGGATATGCGAGCTTTATTGGTGGCGGTGGAGGATGAGAGGTCCGTAAATTAGTGGAACCGTTTGTGACATATGGGGCTCGGGCAAAAAACGACACAAAGATGTTATCCGATCGCAAAAAAATCAAACAAAAATATTTGAAATTCACTTTGAGTAATTCACTTTGATATTGCAAGCAATATTTTAACGGTTTAACGGCTTTGTGCAGTAGTCAGTTTGTGAATTGCAAGCTCAAAAATGTCAGGTCATTGTCAGCGTTCTTCAGTGGCTCAAATGGTAAATTATCCAGTGCTAACATTAAAAATACGAGTAGAGAAAGTTTTAGATTGAAAAATACAAAGAACAGCAAAAACAACTAAACTTTATAAAAAAGACATGTCTTTAGATGACAAATCCGAGAGCGTATGCAAGTGATTGCTCAGCTTGCTAAGATTGCTAACCAACATGCTGAGTTGGATTACAAAAAAAACAAAGAATTTTACAAGAATAACCGCTTAAATTTAACATTTCCCACATTTTTTTGCATCTAGTTTCGTTCCTGACTTGCATTTGAGCTCGGCAGAGATCTTACAAATATTTTTATATCACATTGAATGTGCATGCCACGTCTTTTGGAGTATCGGCTTTCTGCAATAGCCATAGCTGTGGAGCGATACTCCTCTGTCCAAAAATTAAAACTAGTTTGATAGCGAAGAAGCAAGAAAAACGCTTAGCGCAGCGTAAATTTAAAATTTTAATAGTGACACATGAACAAAAAATCCACATGTGGAATTACAAGTAGGATTAATATAGGATGATAAGGTAGTAGAAATAGAAAAGTATGCAATGCACAGCTGAGTCATGTCGCAAACTTTAAAAAAAATTAAAAAAAGGATTTGCTAAAAGGAAGTGGACAGAAATTGGGGACAAAAATTAGTCTATGTTCAAATCTTATTATTTCTGCTTTTTAGTGAAAATTGTAGCTTAAAAACTGGGAACAGTATTCCTGAACCCACATCACACATCTCTGAAGCAACAAATTTTGAAACAAATAATAGAAATAATAGTTTCAATAGAACGAACGTAAAAAAGCTGCGAACTTAATCCGGTTTACAAAAAAAAGCTAAAAAATAACTAAATTTAGCTATTCAGCTATAGAATTTACAAATTGTCTTTGGATCAGATACAAAGCTTTGCAAACACTTCAAAAAATGCGCACGCAAACACAGAGTGCCTTCAATTCTATCCCAACTAAGCATTAAAAGTCGTTTTGATTAATGTTGCATTATTATTAATCTAGTATAATTATTTTGAGATTCTCATTTTTCTTGTCCGGTCTTACAACGAGGTCTTCCGTACGACAGACTAAGAATCATTAGGCCAGTGGTCGATTGTATGATGGCATTGCAGTGATTAGTAGTTATAACCACGTCTTTGAACTTAAATTAAAACTTAAAATGAAAATTTAATTTTGATTTTGAGGATAAAGTAAAAAACAATACAGCAATTTTGTTTTCGGCAACCGTACCAATTGCCAATATAGCCAGTTCCTTCTAGTATTGGCTGCGCATTGGTCTCAAAAATTTGAAAAAAAATTATCGACAACCTCCTGTCCCATAAATTTAATCAAGATTCAAGAAGACGTTTCGACTTTCAACAATCAAAAATAAATTCATGCTGAAAATTGGTTTTGCCGAAAGTAGAAAAAGAAAGACAGTCATAAATTTGGGGCAACGAAAAAACGAAACGAAATCCCAAGAATTCCGACAGTTTGAAGCTTCTAAAAAAACAAAATTAAATGTTTTGTTCTCTGTTGTAATTACCAAAAATTAGAAAAAACGCGATTTGAATTGCGTTAGATTACTATTTTACTTTATGAACCAACAACATATTGGAATTATTTTAAGTTTTTTTTAGGATTTGATTTAACCGCTTAACGCAAATAAATCCAAATCTGACATTCAGGGCATAATAAATTTAACAATTGGTAAACTCACTCAAAGATCCAATTTCAGACAATATCAGGTACATCAAAAAATATTATTAATCGCCTATATCAACTCACAAAGGACTGAATATTTCAAATCGAACTCATACTTTGCACATTTCTAGATCTCGGTGAGACCAAAAAATCCACTGTCTATACTTGCTGGCCATACGCTGTTCGTAAAAGTTGAAGCCAAAAGAAAGTCATTAGATATTTATATAAGCACAACATGACTCTACTTTCATAGTGGCCGTTGTTATGCATTTGCCTCTCACCCAACAGGTCCCGAGTTCAAATGCTTTGCGGAAAAACTTTTCTTATTTCTTGTTTTTGCTTGCAAACAGCAAATATGACTTTCTCGTGCAGTTTCCAGTTACAAAAATGAAAAAAAATGCATTTGCAAACTGAAAAACGTCTGAAAAACGCGCTTAAAAATTTATGCAGTTTTGCCCTGTCCCATCGTCTTTAGGGCAGCTGTACTGCTTTGTATCAAAGTTTTGTGACTGGTTACAGTGTTTTTGTTTAATGTTCAAAAATGTAGAAATGATAAATCTTGCTTGCAGAGGCTTAAAAACGTGATGAAAACGGTTGGAGATGGCTCTTTTTCCGGTGGATATTTGCAAAACCGGAGCTCAATGGTCTATCTGACAAAGATTCAAAAATTTGAACCACCAATTCCCTTAAAGCTTGCTTGTTAAAAAATTCAATGAGGACATTTTGTGGAGCAAAAATTTTGAAAAATACTGAAAAAAGGTTTGTGACTTTTGAGTTTCAGTTTCACACAATAACCCAAAGTCCAAGGTATTTGCAATATCAGATTTGCGAAGCCAAAAATCTGCACCACCGCAATTGTAAAGTCTTAACCCCGGTTTGTGAGCGCTGTGAGCGCCAATCAGCAGCATTTGGAATAAGTTCTTTGAATCTTGTGATTATATCCAACTCTTTTAAAGTTTTGATTTGAGCGATCATTTAAAAAACTGAAAAGTGTTTTGCAAAAGTACAAAAGCGCGTATTTAATTTTATGTACAAAAAAATGTGTTTTAACCGACTGAGCTCGCGCATTTGCCGCTTCTGCTCAATTCATCTCTTGTGCATTCTTGGGGTAATTTCGAGAAAATGTTCAAAAATTATTGTCCAAAGACAAAATGACCGAAGATCCAATGTCCAAAATGGTCTTAAAAAATGGAGTAATAATCAAACTGGGTCGATTGGCAGATAAGCACTGCTCGGCTAAACATAAGCAAAAAAGGAGAATGAGAAGGATGAGAAGCAGACAACGCGAATCTTTGTTTTGGCTTTAGCAGCTGCTTTATCTTTACTCACAAACTGTAACGGAACTGAGTTTTCTACGGATTGCACCGTTGACAGGTGGTTGGAATGCATTGAGTGCAAGCTACCGTGTTTGTTAAGACCGTGCGTTTTCATGTTCGTTTGAGTAAAAATCAAGGCAATTGTAATGTTTTAGACCTGGTTCATGTGCAACTGGCAATTTGAGAAAACAGATCCTTGTAAACGGGTCATGTCTTTTTGGTGAACGTCCAGAGAAAAAAAACCTGTATACACTTTTATGATTCGATCCACTCTTGGAATGTTTTTTTACAACGTTGTACATTTGTAGGTACAAAAATTAAAAAAATATTACTGTATTTAGTGGAACTCGCACTGCTAACCTTTTATTCACATTTCAAAATCAAACATAATCAAAATTCAAAATAAAATTTGAAAACTTAATGTGGCAGCACCGCCTTACAGGCTGCTTTCCAAACAGCAATGAAGAGGAATGACGATGATGCAAAGTATTCAGCGGACTCAATTGATAGCACCTTGCGGGAATTCTGAAAAAGATCAATTCTGAACTCAAATTGCTACCCTTGTTTGACAGCACCCGCAGCACACGTCATAGTCAGCGTGATTGTCATCGAAGAAATCACCGCCCATGCTGCAGCCAATTTCGAGGAATTGCGGCTCGCGGAAGTCGGGAGTGAAGTCCTCCTCCTCGTAGTTGTTTGGAATTTGCTGTGGAGAATCTGAGCTCGCAGGAGAGTTTGGCATGATTAGATGTTTGTAATCATCAGTTGGCGAATTTATACGATAAGCAACACGAATCGCCGGATTGCTCCGAATGTTGACTCTGCATCTTGGCTGTGTGTACAAGTTAATCATGTGATTGCTCTCGGCGAGCTAAGAACGCTAAGCAAAAAATATGACTAATTTTGATAGCCCAAAGCATTTAGACATTAGACAACATCTCAAAAATGCAAATTATTGCAAAGTGGGTGATTTACGAAAACTCCAAAAATTTTAATACATAAAATAGGGATGATGATGCTTTACAGTAAAAATAAAAAATGGATTTAATGGGAATTTGAGGTTAAGAATCAAAAATTGTCTTGATTTTATTTTAAATTCAATTGCATTTTAATCATTTTTGGTTCGCAAAGTGCGAAACAATGATAAGTCTGCACGCACGACTGGACGACCCGAATAAGCCTCAAAAATTATTTTGAAAAGCTTGGTTACTGTTGTCTGAACCTGTGCGCTATCACCAACTTGACTTTGTTAAGTACCAATTGGTGTCAACACCAGAACGATAAAGCCAGAATTTGGAAGATCTTATCGTCGAAAAGGATAGATTTTTTACAAATCAGACTGGGCCGCCAGACTCAGACACAGCTCAACAAAAAATTAAAATTCAACAAACAATTTTTAATGACTGAAAATACTGTATTAAAAATGTTGGGAAGCTTCGCAATGCTAGTCGCAGTTGTTGAAGTGTGGAAAAAGCTCGCCAAAGCAATCTTATTAATCATAGTAATGATTTCACAAAGCCAAATGTATGAAATGTGACGCTCACTGGCATTCTAATCGCGTCCAAAAAAAAAATTTGTTTAACACCAAACTGTCTATGGAAGACAAAAAAAATAGAAATAAAACTATCAAATAGTTTACGAAATTAAAAGATTAAAAGATTTTAAATCTTTTACAAAATTTTTGCGCGTTCAAAAATCCATGTTACCGTCATATTTCAACAAATTGACACATTTTTAGCGCGCAATTAAATCATGAAATCGCGATTTGTCCATTTAACGCAATTTAGCGGCAAACTTATTCCATCCGAATCAAAAATTATTTTGAAAAGTTTGGTTACTATTGTGAGAACCTGTGCGCTAGCTTCAACTTGACTTTGTTAAGTACCAAGTAGTGTTAATGATTGATAATGCCAGAAGCGGAAGATGTTAGCGTCGAAAAAGATAGATTTCTTACAAATTAGAATTCCAAGAGTGACTTCCAAGACGATAAATTCGGAGCGGTTTCTTATCAACACAAACGGTAAACAACCCGTGATTAACTAAGAGGAACGATAAACTGAGAAAACGACAGGCACTGAAAATGGCCGGTACTCAAATGACCGATCACCGCAAAGAGTTCTGAGCCTGATTGAAGCGGCTAGCAAATAGTTAAAAACTGACTATGCTATGTAATCTCATGTTAAGCAATGTATAGAGATGAGATGGAAAACTCAAAAAGTAATTATACCTGGCGAGTTATGTTTGATTGCCATATGAATCAGAAAGCTACAAATCTGGGATTAAAAAACACGTTTCAGTTGGAACATACCTCAGCTTGTATACTCCTACAATCTCGCCCAGTTGCGTTAAACTCAATGGAAAGGTGAAACTTACTGTACTGTGTAATTACATTAAGTGCTGACGCTGTTGCGCCGTCAACCGCCCACCACCAAAAATTTAAATATCCAATCAGTTGGTGTATAAATGGCCAAAAATTAAAAGAATTGTTTTTAAAAATGGATTTATGTTGTAAAATCAATTTTGAAACGTAATTTTAGAGTCAAGTTTAATCTATTTCTATTTGGAGTTTCTACGTTTAGCAACAACAAAAATTATTAAACGAAGGATCGCACACAAAAATTGTTTATTCATAATATTGAGTTTTCAGTCAATTCAGCCAATTTCCAAAAAAAAAAACATTCAGTAATTAGACTTTACAAAAATAAATAGGAATCTCTGCAGTTCGAAACTCGAAACAATTAGTGCTAACGGAGAGGCTAATTTAAATCCTCTTTTGTTAGTTATTTCAAAAATTAGAAATGAAAAGCGGAAATTGATCAAAGAAGCAAAAAAGCAAAAACTATCCTGCAATTAAAGTGATGAATACATTTCCTCAAGAAACCCAAAGCATTAAGAATGACGTTGAAGTGCTTTGGTTAGAGCAAAGCAGAAATTAATCAAGATATAACTTTTTGCAACGCTAAATATCACGCTGTTTATTGTTGCAAGCTGCTAAGAGTTGCGATGCTTAGTAGCTTCTGGTTTGACCGTTTGCGACCAAAAATGTTCATTTTAGCTTAAATCAACTTTAGATTTGATCTTTTTTTGATTTGATTTGATTTGAAAATCTAGCTGCGCTCCGCAATACAGAAAGCGCTAGAAAGAAAGAAAATTGTTATTATATTTTAAAAAATAGAAATTAAAAGCGGACATGGGATCTCAAAAAGACTTCTATATTTATAAGACTAGACTACGTAATTGAAGTAGAATACGCAATTGAAGACGAACAAATTTGTGAGCACATTAAGACGTCCAAAAAATTGAATTATGATTGACAATCCGTCTGAAAGGCTTATTGAATGGGCTCAAATGAAGCCTCAAGAGTCTTACGACTTTCTTGACCTTTGCTTCCACCTTAATTCATTCGAGCGGTCATAATCGCTAGCACACAATTCGATTAATTCATTGCGTTAATGCAAACTTCTGAGAAATTCAGAAATTCAGTTAATCTCTGGTATCAAACGTTGATTGCCAATAAAACCTAAACACCGCGACTTCTGGTTTAAAAGCAATGATTGTAACGAGGTAGCAGATATATCCACACCATATCTTTCCTAAGCACTCAAAAATGTAATCCAAAGAAACACAGAAATATTCCGTATAGCGATCGTAGCTACATCTATATTCTACCTGTCTATTGGTCATATTCACATTCACTACGCGCTTTCATTCTATCTAGCGGCGCGCGCGCGAGTGATCGTTTGAGAGAGTCAGAAGATCAGAGAGTGATTTTGTCCTCAACCGCAATATCTCCACTTCTGTTCCAAAGTATTGATTGCAACGAAGTGGCAGATTGAGTGTCCAAGTCAACCATAAATTGAAACTCAAAATGTAATCCTTTCACTAATTTTGCTGAATCTTATTAATGCTTTTCTGTACTTCAAATTATTAAAACAAGAAAACGAAAACCAAGCCACACCTGCAAACCTAACTTGCTCTAGCAAAAATGCTCGCAACTAAATCAGCTACATTTCAGCTATAATTTCACGAAGCATGTAATGAACGCTTTTTTGAGTTTAATTTTGAAAAGGATTAGCGTCAATAAGAAACCAAATAATAATAATAAAACGTCAATTTCAGTCAAAACGTCAAAAATTTAATTTTGTGAATTTGTGCATTTACGTGATAACAAAAAATGCATATTTTCGCCAATTTTGAAATGAATGGTAGCCGTTTATCACTGAGATGGTCAGTCAGCGCTAAGATAAACGCCGAACCACGTAAAATGTCATCAATGTTAATGGATTCAGAAATGGACTTTGCTGAGCGGAGAAAATGGGCGCACACGTCACGCAGCGGATATGCGAGCTTTATTGGTGGCGGTGGAGGATGAGAAGTCCGGAATTAGTGGAACCGGTTGCGACGTATGGGGACGCGATTGAAACTAAAAAAAAACATATTTTCGATGATTTAGTCAACAAATGTACGTTAACTGGACGGAAAATAAGCGTTTCTAAGTGATGGTAATTTATCAAGAAACATCAAAAATGCGAGCTTAGCTGGATTGCAAAGAACTCAGAATAACCGTTTTTTCTTATCTTTTCGCATTTTGGATTGGCAGAAATTGCAAAAATATTTTAATCCCACATTGAACTTGCATGCCACGTCTTTGAGCTTAACGGCTTTCTGCAATAGCCATAGCTTTGGAGCCATACTCCTCTGTCCAAAAATTAAAAACTTTGATAGCGAAGTAGCAAGAAAAACAATTATCGCAGCTTAAATTTAAAATTTTAATCCCAATGTTTTGGTATTATCTAATTTCAATGGTTGCTCACAACTTGAAGAAAAAAAACTAACTAGGCGCTCTTGAGCCATATCCTTCTGAGTTTCTGAACAAAAATTAAATTTTAAAAATGTAACTAGCACTTTACTGTAAGTAACAAGACCATTCATTAAACCTGGGTTTTCCAAGCACCCCTACGCACCTTTATCGTTCCCTTAATTGATCGAATTATCTTTCTTGAAACATGCAACATTGCCTGTGCGTATACCATTAAATTAATATCCAAGTTTGATTCGTATAGGCGTTAACAGACAGTGCACTTGATTATTGGGCTTGCCTGGGTTTGACGTTAATTTCATTGGTTTTCCCGTAAACTACCGGACGCTGGTACTTTATTTGTTTTATTTGTTTCAGCAGAGTGAGCTGCTGAGAGCGAGAGGAAAATTAATTTGATATTGTAAACGACGTCTGGAATCAACTGGAGCCAGGAGTGGAAACCAAAAATAAGATGACAGTGCGTGGAATAAAAAAAAACAGGCCAATACGCCCTGTAAATTCTTTTCCAAAAAAACTGCGGAATTTATTTGAGAAAATTTCCAGATAAGTTTTTTCCCGATCACTGGTCCTGCAGATGAGTTAGCTTTTCAGTGTATTAATGGTTGTTGTTCTTCCATGTACTACATTGTGATTCGCATTGGTTTGAAATGTTGAGTTGGAAATATCATTTTTTTGGAAAAAGTTATTATAAGTCAACCGATTCGTTGATGAATAAGACAAATGACAGACTCATAGGCATTAGTTGATTTAGCAATGTGTATCTCCTTTGTAAAGGACACTCAACTGTTTAGAATGTCTGAGGAGAATGATCAAAAATGTCTTTTAATGTGTTAATCGGTGATCTTGTTCCTCACGTATTTGGTAAATTCAAAAACGGAAAGTACCAAAAATATTGTTAGTTGTTGTTCGCTACAGAGTGAGTTGATTTTAGCGGTCGGTCGCTTTCTTTTTAAGACATGAGATCAAGATCAAAAATTAGATAACAGTGCATAAATCAACTGTGGAAATTAGCTCACAACGTTCAACTTATTCAAAAATGTAAGAAAACATCTCACTCATAAAGGGAGAAAAAAATTGCTTTGGATTTATTGGATTTTTTGTTGTTGACCCTACAGAAATTCCTCGGTTGCACAATTAGATGTCAGATCGTAAAAATTTAAGCCAAAAAGCCAAAAAGTAAAGGACAAAAAATGCACTGTTTCATCATCATAGGATCAACAACAAACGCACTTCTTAAAAGACTCTCTGCAGAAAAGCCACTTTCCTTTCGAATGCCCCTTCCCTCCAATGACCACTTTGCGCTTTCGCTTCAGCGACGCATAATTGAATCGTCGTTTAAAAATTACTTTCTGCATGTTGCGCTGCACCCGCCTGGAGGAACAATCGGAAGGCCACGCATGACCCTGCGGCTTGTTGACGATGGACTTTGGCACATGGCGGGGCGAGATCGTTGAGCTCAATTAGGATGAATGATCAAGGACAGAGGTTGTTGATCAACCTGAAAAGATATACAAAGGTTAGATTAGCTTGTTAACCGCTGTGCTATTTTGTTGTGTAGAAGAAAGAACAAAAATTTGTTTGCGTTTCCGCAATGTATGCAGATTCTGTGTTACGTTGTGAATTTTAATTCCCAAAAAATCAAACAAAGCATACTCAATTACTTAAAAAGAAGCCAATTGATCATATGAAAAAAAACAACAACCGCCATTTAAGATTCAACAATACGGCACATTCAAGATTCAAAAATGAAAAACGACAACAAAAACAAAATACTTATTTTCTATGGTTGCAACCTAATTTGGCTTGTTAAGAAAATCGTGAACATGTTGTTGCGCTGCATTGTGCTGCAAAAAATCGAAAAATTTAAGAATGCGTGTAACGATTAAGCGGCAACGTCAAGTACACTTGAATAAAGTAAACAAAATCAAAGCAATTCGATATTGTTTGTGGAAGTGACAGTTATAGTAAAATGTGGAGAAACCGGTCCAAAAATTTTTGTTTTGCAGTCCACAGTCAAACGAAAAATGACAAATTTTCATTGTTTCCGGGCCTGCCTTTCTGTGACAGTTCTAGTGGCTCAATAACCGAAAATTAGATCAAAGTTAACGCCTGTCCCAATCTTACTTTAAACAGCCAATTTTTACGAAAATTCAAGACCAAACCAAGTTAAATCGCAAAAGGCTCTTGAAATCAAAAAATAGTTCCATTTGAACGACCATCAAAGTAGACACTATCAATGCTTCGGTCATTGCTTCGCAGAAGTGGAGAACACGACCTCCTAACGAGACCCATCGCCAAAAGTTAATTTCCTTCAACATCAATCTTTTAAACAAGCGGCAATCGGCCAACTTCCACCACTCCTCCGCTAATACGCATCTCCGCGACCACCCCCGAGGGGAAATATTACATAGGTCGCCGACTCTCGTCAACTAGGTAATTAAGTGCCGCGATCTCCCGCCAAAGAATGCTCCGCGCTAGAACGTTTTTTAACGAAGGAGAGGAGAAAAACAACGCCGACTGAAGGAATTTTGAAGTCGCGAGGCCAGCCCTCGTCAATCGAAGTCAAAAATCACGGTGAGTTGAATTTAATTTAATCGAATTCCCGGTCCTCCAACGATTTCTGCGGACGCCATCGGATGGGATGTAAGAATGTATGCATGGAGTGGTGGCAGTGACCTCTAGCATCTTTAATGGACCATGCAACATAGATTTGTGGTCTGCTGCCGACCGAGTAGGAGATGCAGCAGAGTCAACTTTTGTAGAGGGGGAGGAAACGGAATTTATTCGCATCTAATTATTATGCAGTGCAGGCGGCATTTGCAAGCAGCTGGCGAATGAAAAAAGGGGCAACTTGGGGGAGAAAAAGAGGACATAAGAAAATTGAATGAGTAGAACACAAAATGCGCACCCTTCAGCGCATAAGTGACTTCAAAAATTGTACAAATTTCTGAGATTGTGACAATTTCAAGTTCTCGAGCTCTAACCACTTCCAACATAAGCTAAGAAAACAACAAAAAAAAGAAAAAAAACAATGAAAAAAAACGGCGCCAAAAGACAAAAAAACATAAAGTAACGATTTTGGCGCAATAAAACAAGACTTAAAGACTTAAAAACAATGACATTTTGTTTCAAGAAAAGAAAAGAAAGAAATCAGTTAAAAATTTAAAAACCAACAAAACCAGAGTAGAATTTTTTTTAAAGTCATCATTGGCAAAAAAAGGCTTTCTATAACGGCTTTCTATGATGAACTGCATGGTTAAAATTTAAATCAAAGCCTGCACAACCTGTTCAATGTTGGTACAAAGTGCAAATTAGTGCAAAAATAAAAAAAAAGCTAACAAGAATTATATCACAATTAAATATTTTGGACGCTTTTCTCCAGAGTCCTCAGCTCAAAAACTAAAAGTTTCAATTAAAATTAAAACTTGAAATTTCAAATGTTTGCAAAATTTATTTCAGAGAAATCACACTTCGTCGAAAAATCGGACAAATAAAAAAATTTGTCTATTTGTCTATATTTGTCTAAAATAAAATAAAAAATACAGATTTTGTGTTACGTTTAGAATTTCAATTACCAAAAAATCAAACAACGCTAGCTTTGCGCAGGAGCAGGAAGCAGACAGGAAGAAAAAATGGGAGACAAGACCAGTACAAAAATTCATTTTGCTGTTTTTTGCTTTCTATTTCATCATTGCTGAAACTGCAGAAAAACCATTTTCCCGTCGCTCCAGCAAAGCCCCCATAACCGATTTGCGCTTCCGCTTCAGATTAAAATTACTTTCTAAATGTTGCAAAATGCAAAAAGCAGTTGGATTGTGGTGACATAGCTTGTTGTCAGCGGTGATCAATTTCGCCATTTCAATAGTAACGAAGCAAATGGGATTTATAACGTTTTTTATTCTAAGCTACGTACAAAAATATAATCAAAGAAAATGGAAAAGAATGTAAAAAGATCTTTCTTAAAGAATTCCAATAATTTATACAAAAAAGAGTTTTTCCCGTTATTTTGAACGAATTTAACGCACTTTGTATGCTCATAAATCCTTTAAAAAAACAATGGTGAAACTTCATTGGCCGCGTCACCGATCTACCACAAATCAAAGGAAGCCCCACTTCAGAGCTACCGCGCATTTCTTTATTGTTTTACCATTCGATTTCTCATTATGAGTTAGCAATAAAAGAAAACAACGTCAAATTATTGTTTGAAGCAAGAATGTTTTTTTTTGTTTTTTTTCCAGAGCGGGCACATTTCCCAAACTTAAAGAAAAAAACAAAACCAGTTACTCGCTTTCTGGCACTGGGGAGCAAAAATACTTAATACGATAAGCTTGCGTGTTGGAACCCGGTAATAGTAACAAAAAAATGGTAACACTGAATCGATCGATCAGTTGCATTCTATTGTGTGAAATTTTAAACTAACCAAATAGAATTAAAAATCGATTTTCGAGGATACGGCCGTTGTCACCTCACGTGTAAAAACAAAATTTATAATCTTTTCAAACATTTTTATCTAATCATAATCTAATCAAATCATGTATTTTACATTTTACAAAAAATGTAATTTTATTATAATTTTAATGAGAAATGCCTTTGTTTTAAGCGCAGAAAAAGGTTCGAGTTTCACTCCAAAAATAAATTAAAAAGTACTAAAGAGAATGATATAGAACATTCTAACAGATTATAACTAAAACAATGTTGAGAAAACGTCGTTAGCAAAAAAATAACTTTAAAATAATTTACAAATTGTAAAGCAAGATTAACTGCTGAACGTCAGCATGTCAGCAAGCAGAGAAAACATAACTAACTAGGATTTCCTAATAAACGCGCTAGACCAGTGTTTTACTGCGATCGCTTGCGGTGCGCTGAAAATTGAGCGTTGCATTTTATCGTAAAATGTAATTTTATTAAAATTTTAGTGAGAAATCCCTTTGCTTTAAGCACAAAAGAAATTGGGGTGCAGGTTCGCTGATACTCTTTCCAAAAATAAATTAAAAAGTACTAAAGAGTATGATTCGAATATTGTAACTGATTATAACTAAAACATGTGTTCAGCAAAAATAACTTTAAAATAGGGTATTTGTCCTTTTGTAATTTTGTCCAATTTTCTCCACTTCTGTCATCCTTCTCCACAAAAATAAATTAAACATTTTTAGACACAGAGAAGTTTCGACTTTCAACAATCAAAAAATTCGAAGCGCAATTCACGCTTCAAATAAATGTTAACACAAGTAGTTGACGGTCAAAACTCAAAAATTTCAATTCTAATTGACAAATAAACGCTAATGAACATCAAGAAGACCCAAAATATCAAAAGTTTGAAGCTTTTAATAAAAGGTTAATATTTTACGTGATATAGCAAAAATTAGAAAAAAGAATTCATGCTAAAGTCTGATTAAAACGCATGACGATTGTTTCACGTCGTTACCGCAATGCCGATCTGTTCCGCGTGGATAAATCCGGTAGATCCAACACCTCAGAAATAGAACAAATTAAGAATGAGTGCGTGTGTCTTAGACTGAACTTGGAAAAAACTGAATGCGAATTTAAATTAATCGCACTATATTAAAAGGGCCTAAATCTTTTAATAAATATTGCAATTTTTTGTTGTACGATAAATATAGTTATGCGTGTACTATCAAAAAAAAACTTTTAATTTTTCCTTCTGTAATTTAATTTTCTTGTAAGTTGTGATTTAACGGCTTAACGCTAGAAAATGTCTTGTACACAGAGCAAAAATTGAAAACAATTTTGATAGTTCATTGTTTCTTTGTCTTAAAAGCGTGGTCAAATGAAAAGGTTGAGTTCATGTTTGTCACAACTTAACAAGTTTGCTTTAAAACACCAAATTTTTCAACAATATTACACTGAACACGTTCAATCGGACAAGACAGGTCAACAAATTCGATTTTTCATATTCTTGGCATGTTGTAAAATACAAATAGCATTAAATTAGCATGCTAAAGCTGAAAATTTCTTGTTACTATTTTCATAACTTTGTGGCTTCAACCCAATAATTGAATTACCGTATGATGAACAAATTAGCATAAACAACGCCCGTTTGCTGGAAAATTGATTTTATGAAACTTGCCGCGTCCATTAAAACTATCTGAATTAAGACAACAAAAATTGTAATTTGTTAATTATATTTTCCTAATTTTCCTAGCTTGTGT
Organism: Steinernema feltiae; assembly: GCA_007213375.1. NCBI lineage: Eukaryota > Metazoa > Nematoda > Chromadorea > Rhabditida > Steinernematidae > Steinernema > Steinernema feltiae. The sequence continues at coordinate 6,865 of MQUG01000264.1, read as the reverse complement.
TTCAACGGCTAATGCTCTCACAAATTCCTACAAAACTACCAGTCCTGGTTTATATGCAATTGCCAATTCAAACTCTGGATATTTTTTTGAAAATAAAGTCAACGTTGTACGCAAATACAAAAATTAAACAAGAAAACATAAAAATTAAAGTGTTTTAACCAAAAATATCATCTTAGACAACCGTATTGGTAACGAAATAAAAAATGAAATTGATTTTTGCGTTGAAACCAATGAAAATTAAAGGCAAAAATGTTTTTATCTTCCTGACCAGTAAAAACCATAAATAAAACAATAAAACAATTATTGCAAAACACAAATTTAACAAAAAAACCCATTAATACTGCGTTTTGATACTACTCTCTCTGTACTCTGTGGCAGCGGGCTTGCAGCGCGCTGACCGACACGAGCTCGCGCTCGTGAGGTAACGTCAGTCTCTCGACCGCCGCGCCCTCGCACAGTCGCCCGCTCGCTGCCGCGCCCCTTGCCTAAGTCCGTCCCTGCCGCCTCGCTTTCTAATTGCTATGTCGTTCTAATTCTGTATATGCTGGTTACATATTAAAGGCTTTGTATAAAACGTGTTTGGTCAAAGGTACACTTCGGGTTTCATCAGGTGATTGGGAATGTCGTGATCTGCACTCAGGGCCCGCTACGACATACTCTTTAAGTTGTTAATCTGCTTAGAGTTGCTGCGTTGTCAGCTTCTGATCAAGTCAAATTACAAATTAACGTTCTAATTCTTATCCTAACCAGAAACAAAAGATAGAGACAGAGGGACTTGAGTTAGTGCAAAAATGCAAAGACTTGTAACGGTAGCAAAGCTGATTTGGGAGGCAACGAGATCTATGGTAGCTGCCTTACAAAGGACCTGAATCAGATGTAGCACTTAAAGCTGGCCAACAGATCGTAAAAAATAAAAAAATCGGGCGTTACGGTTTGGGCCGATACATGACTGAGGACCTCAGAAGACGCCTATCAATGCCACAGGGTTTGCTTGCAGTCGGCCAAAGCCGATGAAACAGAACTCAGTGAGACCAAACACCGTTTGTCGCAGCACCCGAGCGAAGTGAGCACAAAAATTAACCCTATTTACAAATCATTTACGGTCTTTCACAAAACGGCCCCCGCAATTTGCTGGAAGTAAACAAAATTTGAGTAGTTATGACTATATCGATAATTTAGCGCTCGAGAAAGAATACGCGCAATCGAAAAAACGGAAAGAAAGGCAGACTTTTATAAGCTGCTAAACTTTAAAAGTCGACCAAACGCACAATGCGGAAAATTGTACCAATCGTACCATCTGTCTACTAAAAGCGCTACACGCGTCTTTTGAACAATACCAGTAGTCTTAAAGCGAACATTTTTGAACAGCCTTTAGGTCTCAAAAAGAAAACCTTTCACAGGTACACAAGTATAAACAGTTTAGATATCAAAAAGCAAAGAGACCGAACGTCCGAACTTTCCCAGTCAGGTGTACCAGTGGACATTGAGACTTTGAAGTCCACGGGTCAACAGAAACTCTTCACGCGTGACGAGTTTTGACCGATCCGATCATCCGAACTTTCAGAACCAGTCGGTGTCCTAAAAATTAAGTCGACTGCACCAACCACAAGATACGGTATACCGTAACAAAGAAAAGCGCCGTGAGACCTAACATAAAATCCAATGTTTTTTAAATATCTCATGTTCGGTCAAAACTCATCACGCGTGACGAGTTCGGACCGAACGTCCGAACGTTCAAAAACCAACATAGAAATCGTTTAACAACTGTTACCGCAAACGGGTAACAGGTAACTAGTCTAATCTAAAAATCTACACGAAGGTTGCAGTTCACAACAAAAATGTTTTAAACAGCCTAGACTTTTTGGTATGTTGTTATTATATAGTTTTCACTCTTTCTGATCTCTTTGTGAATGATCAAAAATAGGCCAGAAAGACTGACGCTTTGCGGATTAATGGGAAAACTATCAAACTATCAAAAAATGATTTAAATACTTTGTCTGTGAATCCTCAGATTTACCTTGAGATCCATTTGGTCATATTCGAATTGCTCACTCAAGAGTGAACTCGGCAACTTTATGCTTTGAGAAGAATTAAGAATTTCTTGAATATTTGCACAAACCCGAGTAAAATCGATCATTACAAGTAAATCCATTACCCCTGTTAGTCTTCATGTTTGGAGCTGTGAGTGAAAAAAAAATAGGTCAGAAATATTGACGTCCGGCGGATTTACGTGAACAAAAATGATTTTAATACTTTGTCTTTGAACACTCACATTTGCCTCAAGACTCATTTGGTCAGATTCGAATTGCTTGTTACATAACTGTAAGCTTCTTTCAAGTTTAGTTTAGCAGTTCAAGTTCAAAAATTATCAAAGAAACTGAAACTGTAAACGTTCAAAAATTAACAGAGCAAACACTAGCTTGCAGCGAGAACACGCTATATGGAGAGATCAGCTACTTTCACAATAGGAGGACCCAAAAATTGTTTGTATTTTTGTTGTTCACATTTCGTTTACATTTTAGCATTTAATCGGATGAACAGACTTTTACTGTATTACGCAATTAATTTGAAATAATAAAACCCGGAAATCAAGGATCAGGATGAGGGTGTATTGATATCACTCACCTATGTATTAAGCACTTGTTTGAGAAATCAAAACGCAAAGCTACAAAAATGTAACTTGAGCTCACCAGGATAATCCTATTGTACCAGAGTTTTCCACTTATCTGTCTTATCTAAAAATCTGCACGTTACACTTGACGACAAAAATGTTTTAAACTTTTTGGTAAGGTTTTTTTAACTGTGAAAGCCAGACCAAAAATTTGGTTGTGACGCATGGTCAGTTTAGTAATAACCAGACTCATAACATGCGCCAAGAGCCAAAAATATAACTTGTTGTGAAGTTGGGCGACTTATGAAAACTTAAATATTCAAAAGGTAAACAACTGATTGGATAGAATGCACAAATTATTTATCGATTATCGTAATTCAACAAATATAAATTTAAATGTTATCGACCTTCAAAAAATAACAAATTTGGCTTTTTATTTGAAAATTAAGTTGCGTGCTACTTGGGTTTTTAACGATTGTTTGACTTAAGCCAACAAATTGACTCAAACAGTTATGTAATATTGAATCGCCGGACTGGCCGCACGAAGAAAAAAATTTTGTATTTGTGCTTGAGATGCGCAAGGAAATGAGAACGACGGTCTACATCTAAATCGTACAAGGAGTAATAGAAAGGAAAACTGGTAATTTAATTATTTTAAAGTATTGAGAAAATTTGGTCTAAAAAACTAAAAAGCAATGGAATTAAAAAGGTTCTAGTTCTTTTTCTACATTTTTTTGCCAAATACATGAAAAATGAGAATAAGAAATTTTAATCATGATAGTTGTAAATCAAAAATAGCTTGATTTTTTAAAGATACAGTACCGGAAGCACAGCTAAATGAAATATTTTCAAATTTAAAAATCTTGGCTTATAATCTGGGGCCTACACAAACAATGCGATTCTTCCGGAGAACTACTAAATGTTCTAAATGTAAAAACTTGATCTGCTGAAGAATATAGACTCATTTACATAAGTCAACTTTTTGTTTCCAAAGATCAAGATCAAAGCTTTACAAACTGAAAATTATCACATTTTTGTACAAATTTCAAGTTTGTACAGTACAAAGTACAAATTTTGTACAAAGTACAAGTTTACAAATTTCCCTTCCATCCAATCTCACCTGCATGATGCGTCAAGTACAATTTTATCTTCTTTCTTCCTAACTTCTTTAGACGTGAATTTGCATTTTAAATTATAAATTCAGTTGTTAATCGATTTTTGACGTTACCCGAATCAAAAATGATTTGAAAAGGTTTCGAAATGCTTTTGAGAAACATAAAAATTAGATTTAATTTGATATAGAGGTATACCATCAAAAATTGTCTTGCATTTTAAATTACAAATTCAGTTGCACTTTAATGTAATGATTTTTGGTCCGCAAAACTGTTAAACAATGATGAGTCGGGTCGACTGGTCGTCCCAAATTCACCTAGTCAAAAATGATTTTGAAAAGTTTGGCTTCTGTTGTGAGAACCTGCGCGCTAGCTTTCAACTTGACTTTGTTAACTACCAGGTGGTGTTAAGACCTGAACGATAAGGCCAAAAAAACAAAAAAAAAAGATTTTATTTTAAATTAAAAATTCGGTTGCATTTAGAAGTTGAAGTGGGGACAAAAATAGAGGTAAAACTTTCAAATGATTTACGGAATGAAAATCTGGAAAATCGCATTGTCAAAAAGTATAGATTTATTACCAATCAGAACTGCTGAGCTCAACAAAAAGAGTTAACAATTTTTTTAAAGTCATCATTGGCAAAAAACGGCTTTAAGTAACATGAACAAAAAAATTGAAATCAAAGAATTGGCAATTGGCAATTCTGCGCAACCTGTTCAATATTGGTTCAAATTGCAAAAATAAGGTATAACATCAAAAATTGTCTTGAATTTATTTTAAATTAAAAATTCAGTTGCATCTAGAGATCAAAAATAGAGGTAAAACTTTCAAATGATATACGGAATGAAAGGAATCAATTGGATCAACAATATTGAATTTCAATTGTTTAGGAAGATTTCGCCTACAAAAAAGGATTAAAACGGCTTGTGCTGAATAACAAAAGGACATGGTTAATACTCAAAAATTGATAAACAAATTCATGTTTTCGTTTAGCATTTCACGATAAGTATTATATTATTATATGTATTATAAGTATTATATGTAAAATATTGTAAAAAATTATGTAAAGTAATGTAAACAAAAAAATTGAAAGAAATCAATATATATGTGCCGCAGTGCAGACTTCTTTAAATCATAAATTCAATTGTTACTACATTTTTAACGGTCAACTAGTACCCGAATCAAAAATGATTTGAAAAGTTCGTTAACAATTAACTTTACATAATTTTTACAATATTTACAATATATAGAGTAGAGCTCAATTTAATTTACGGAATTTAGCGGCAGTAATGTGTGAAATGTTACGCAATAACGTAAAACAATAACAAATGGGAATATACTATAAGGGCGAGGGCGTTGAGCTCAATTAGGATGAATTTTTGAAAACTCAAAGTTTGAAATCTGATTTGTATCAATTTAAACAAACATTTAAGGAAAACATTAAAGGAAGCGAGCAATTCGATTAATAATCATTGCCATTTAGGCATGAAGCAAAAATGGAAAACAAGAGCAAAATAGCAAAAAATTCAAAAAAATTCAAATTTTTGCTTTATTCATGCTTATGAAATGCATTTCGCGTGAACATTAACCATATTCACCGATTGTAGGTGTCTCAAACACTCAAAAATTGTTTTTGACTTTCTGAGCGGACACAGGATTTTAAAGGAAAGATATAGGAATTAAAATATTTCTTTCTTCTCGCGGTAGACGTATTATACAGCCAACAAACGCTTTAAGTGACCGTTGCTAACGTATTTGTAGCCCACAATTATGAGATTTGAAAGTAACGATTATTGCAAGTAAATCTATAATTTAAGAGGACATGTAAAAGAAGTTAGTAATTAGTTCATCATCGCCATTGCACAAAAACAGCCAAAAACAGGTGAAATAAGTAGCACAAAATTATTTTGCTTTCCGGTGGCTTTCAATTTCCTGATTGCGAAATCACATTTCCGCTAACCCGATTCAAACGGAATTTTAACGGACCGGATCTTTCGGATTTAAGATTGTCCGAATACAAAATTCAGTGAAGCCAGAACTGAGCGCGAGAACGAGAATTCACAAAAAAATCAAACAAAACTTACTCTAAAGAAGCAAATTGATCCTATGAAAAGAACAGAAACCTCTGTTCAAAATTCAAAAATTTCGCTTCAAAAAAGAAACGGCTTTCAAATTAGATTATTATAGTTGCGTTGGTAATTTTGACACAAAATCAAAGAAATATCCACGACAGATCCTTGACAGATCTGCAAAAATTTCAATTGTTTACGAAGATTTCGCTCGTCAAAAAATCCATGTAACCGACGTGTAGTTTGTAGGTAGTTCAAATGTAGTTGAAAATGAAAATCAGGAAAAGAAAAGAAATAAATCAGACCACTTCAAAAATATGAATACAAAACAAAAGTAAAAAATTTTTTGAAGGCAAAAAAACGGCTTTCTATAACAAGAAGTGCATGTTTAAAATTGAAATCAAAGAATTGGCAGAGTGACCTGCGCAACCTGTTCAATGTTGGTTTAAAGCGCAAAATAGTGCAAAAATCAAAAAAAGTTAATAAGAATTATATCACAATTAAATATTTTGGAAAAGCTAAAATGCAAACGTTGCTCAATCGAAGTGGTAAAGACTATTATTCATTTGATGACTCGTTCAAAAGGTGGTTGCAGACAAAAGACAAAAAGGTTGCTGATCATATTGCTGAACCTAAGTCAGATTGAATGAATGAAAGTTCTGGTAGACAGCTCTGATTGCGTTTTTTTTGTTGTTGCATTTCTGCTGTTTTGATGGCTGTTCATTGGAGATTGAAAAAATAATTGAAAAACTGAAAAACGCAGTGAATTAATTAGCTAATTTAATGTCCATGCACATCCTAATCAAAGCTAGAGAACACGTGGAAACCGCAAAAATACTTTAGTTCCACTTTGGCTTAACGGCTCGTTGAAGTAGTCGCCGACGGACGTTAGCACACAGTGAGGCGAGGCGTTGAGGTAAATTCGGATGAATTAGACGAACAAGGGCAGAGGTTCTTGCTTTCATGTTGAGATAATCGACCTGAAAAGATATTTAGATCAGCTTGTTAGACCGCTACATTGTTGTAACGAAGACACCATAGTACAAAAATTGTATTGATTTGTTTGCGTTACC